>JAOBYK010366684.1:0-16652 GCA_025434845.1 Phenganax subtilis | reverse complement strand
CTTTAGTTTTAGTAGCGATCAGTTTTTTTGGCAGGGCGCTCTGATTCCAGCGTTTTAGACGTAAACGATTTAGTTCGAATGAACGTCGACGCCATTGCTTTGCTGGGGCATATCAGTTTTGAGTTATCGCAAAAAAGGCGAGATGCCATACGACCTAATCTTCACCGAGAGTTTAGCCCTTTGTGTGCTTCAAATGTGCCCATTACAAGCTTGCTATTTGGTGATGAGCTCCAAACTCAAATAAACCACATCAGAGCCTCAAATAAGATTGGGAATACGGCAACTGGCTCCACACCAGCGAACAGCTGGAAACACACGCCATAAACAATGGCGTCCTTTTTTAGCCCGACGCCAGGGCAACACACCGTATCGGAAACCCAGTCAACACACCAAAAGGAGCTTCAACCAAATACCGGACCGCAAATAACTGTACAGTACACAGACGATGCTCTCAATGATTTCAAAACTTTACGGGTAAGTCAATATACATTTTTCCTGCCAAAACTTTTGTCCTATATGAACGCAAAACTTGAGAATTTTAAAGCAGGCTGTATAGCGGCTAAGATTGATATTTGGCAAACACTCACATCTGACCCACAGATATTGGAAACTGTCTCCGGTCAAAAAATTGAATTTGACTCACCCCCTTTTCAGCAATGCTTGCCAAATCAACGTAAGTTATCCGATTTAGAAGGATCTCATATTGACTCAGAAATCTCAAAATTATTATGCAAAGGCGTTTTAAAGTTATCACACCCTGAATCAGAGGACTTCTTATCGCCAATATTCACCTGACCTAAAAACGACGGCTCTCAGCGAATGATATTGAACTTGAAATCCTTAAATAAACTTATAACTTATCACCATTTAAAATGGACAGCATATGGACGGCTATAAGGTTGATGACACCAAATTGTTATATGGCATCCATTGACTTAAAAGATGCGTATTACTCTGTACCTATCCACACCAAGCATCAAAAATATCTTAAAAGTTCAAATGGAAATGACACCTTTACAAATTCGTCTGTTTTCCAAATGGTTCGGCTATTTACCCTCGGAAGTTCACCAAATTGCTAAAACCAGTATTTTCGCACCTGCGAAAACAAGGCCACATGTCTGTAGTTTTTATCGATGATTCCTGGCTGACCTTCAATACTTATGAATCTTGTTTTGCCAATATTCGGAATACTGTCATTTTACTTAGCGAGATTGGGTTTTATATTCATCCGGACAAGTCCGCTTTAATGCCCTCTCAAATAATTACATTCCTGGGGTTTGTACTTGATTCATTGCTAATGCAAGTATCACTGACCGCTGAAAATAAAGGGAATTTTGATAAGCCCACGACACTTTAAGTGAGCACAGGAGGAAATTGGACTCTTACTGACGCAAAAAATCATATCAACTATTTAGAAATTCTTGCTGTTTTCTTTGCCCTACGGTCTTTTAGTTCCTGCCTATGCGGCAAACATGTGAAGCTCTTAATCGATAATACCACAGCTGTATCCTGCATCAATCAAATGGGAACATGTCATTCCGGCGACATTCATAGGCTTGTATGCGACATTTGGGAGTGGTGCATCAGTCACAACATTTGACTAACAGACACACATATTCCAGGCATAGAAAATATAACTGCAGATCAAAAATCGCGGGTAAGCCGCTGAGGAACTGAATGGCAATTAAACAACGACATTTATACAGCAGCCATTCAGGCAATAGCTTTCTCGCCCAATATTGATTTATTTGCATCACGTTTAAATTTTCAAACTAAACCTTACGTTTCCTACCAGCCCGACCCATATGCCATTGTGGTAAACGCTTTTTCTTTATCATGAGAAAACTATAAATTTTATGCTTTCCCGCCTTTTAGCATAATACAGAGTGTTGCAGAAAATTGCTCAAGAAAGGGCAACTGGGTTAATTGTGGTGCCTTATTGGCCCACTCAAATATGGTGGCCATATCTAATGCAAATGTTATTAACACAACCCATTATCCTCTTTAGGAGGGAGAAAACTTTAGTTCTACCAGCACACCGGACTCACAGACATCCGCTACACAAAAAGCTGTAACTGCTACATTGCCATTTATCGGGAAACTTCTCTCTGAGCGAGGAATTTCGGAAAAAGCTTCGGACATCATCCAGCAGTCATGGCGAACGGGCACCACGAAGCAATATTCCACTTATCTCCACCGTTGGCGACGGTACTGTGATCGACGGAGTGTGGATCCCGTTTCGGCGTCTGTAGAATGTGGAATTAACTTTCTGAGTGAGCTATACGAAAGTGGACTTTCCTACAGCGCAATTAACACTGCAAGAAGTGCTCTATCCACCATTTTACTATTGCCAAACGGCTCCACCTTTGACAATCATCCTCTAGTAACCAGGTTTGTGAAAGGCGTTTATATGTCGAGACCATCTTTTCCTCGCTACACAAAAATATGGGACGTATCTACCGTTTTTACTTATTTACGAATGCTCTATCCGGTCGAACCTTAAGCCTTAAAGACCTTACTCAAAAACTGTTATGTTGTTAGCATTATTATATCTGGACAGCGTTGTCACACCCTTCAGGCTCTGAGTGCTACCAGCATGGAACGTCATCAAGATAAATTCATCTTTTGTGTAAACACACCCCTAAAAACCTTGAAACCAGGCAGACACTGGGCCTGGGGTAGTCAAAAATTCAAAGCATACCCTTCTGATCCACTCCTATACATTGTTAACTGCCTAAACCAGTACCTAACGACAACAGAGCCTTTTCGAAATCATTCAGCTCAGCTACTTTTGAGCTATCAAAAGCCTCATCACTCAATTTCTTGTGATACTATTGCACAATGGCTACGTAATGTCTTAAAGAATGCAGGTATTGATAGTGATGTTTCTGGTGCTCATAGTACTAGAGCTGCTGCCACATCTGCAGCTAAATCGATGAACATTCCTATTCAAACAATAATAAATGCAGCTGGCTGGACAAATGAACACACATTTCAGAAATTTTATGACAAACCTCTAACAACAAATAGTAACTTTGGTGAAAATCTTATAATGGCTTTTAATAATAGTGAGACCTAAATATTATATATTGTTTTTGGCCTTAGTGGCATTGTATTTGATCTGTTGAACTGTTCATATCCACATTGCTTTTTAAAGTCTCACGTGGCTTCCTAATAACTGTGACGAAATAGAATTTAAAATTAAACGAGACTTACCTGAAAGTTGAAGTTTGATTGTGATTCAATGAGATACTGTGAAGGCACTAGGAAGTCACGCCCACCCAATAGTCTTGTGCTATAACATAATACCCGCTCAAATTTGGAAATGTTGCTATTCGCATGCAGTTGGTTTTTAAAACCTTGGTTGCTCGATTTCGTGCGCTCTATCTCACGTGACTTCCTAGTGCCTTCACAGTGACTCATAGAATCACAATCAAACTTCGACTTTCAGGTAAGTCTCGTTTAATTTTTAAATTTTACTGTCAATTTCAGATTACTTTGCCCGCGGAATATTGGGACCTTCAACAAACTGGCGGACTTCCAAGTTTGGAGGCCATTTAGCGAACGTATTTTGGTACTTTTAAATGAACGTTCTGACTTTCAATCGTATACGAGCTTCAACGACACGGCAGTACATCATTACGTAAATATTTTCATATCGGCAATAAGATTATACAGTTTTTGTTGCATAATTTGCAAACCTAAGCGGTTTTTCGTTTGGTAAGCGCTGAAGTGTTCAAAAAAGTATATACTTACTTTGAAATGCAGTGTCGTTGAACTTCTTACATACGATTCAAATTTCGAAAGTTCATTTCAAAATACCAAAGTACGTTCGCTAATTAGCTTCCACATTTGGAAGTTTGCAACGAAGTTCGTTATTTTCCAACGAAGTTAGCAATATTTTGCGGAAAAGTAATTTGATATATTGACTGGTTACTATTCCACATTTTAGACACTAGCTAGTGGCAAAGAAGGCTTCGAGCTACACTCTACGGCAAGCTTTAATAACAACCTGAGAAAAGCATCATTCGAATTTCGAAAGCTTAACAATTTATTTTTCATTCTGTGTAGAAAATATCACCACGGAATTTAACTTAATGTTCAAAGCAAAATAGCTTGTCCAACGTCGATAATCATTTTGGTCAAACAAAGCGGTGTTGGATGAAATAAGAAATCAAAGCTCACCTCGTCTGACTTTTCTCCCTAAAAAGTCTCTTAGTATTTTCAGGTTAAATCCGAGCAAATAGATGGCTATCACTGTAACCAAAGCATTTGTCTGCAAATCAAGTAAATAAAATCTATATAGTAGGATTGTTACTACTTAGCCCTAAGAAGAGCTTATGAAGTACAGTTCTACATTAGCAAACAACCTCTTACCAAGTTGAAATACAACTTATTTCAGTTGAGCCATGGTACGGATACGCAAAAGAAAATGGCCTCAAAGCCTGATCATAACAGCCAACTCGGCAACGCTACTTTGCATAAATTAAGTGCGTTTCGCCGGTATAGTATTTCTTTTAGACGCAACATCATTTTGCCCATATTCTTGCATTTAAACTCGTTATTTATTTCGCTATTCAGATGGATGAACGCATTTTCTTATTGTGTATTCTCGCTATTCAATGTTCGCAGTAATACCAAACGACGCGATATTTTTGTCCCAATTAGTGCGGCTTGCTTGCTTGTTGCGTTTGTATGCATTTATGTACGTAAACTTTAATATGAAACTAGGCTATAGCCTTGGATAACTAAAGCAGTTTTACAAGAGGGGGCGTCACGCTATGACAATTCACATCATATCCTGAATGATAATTTAAGACGGGTAATTGAAATACTGAACAGTTACAGTCGAATAAACCGCTGTTCTGTTGCATACAGCTGCATTCCAGCATTACGCTGGCGGCAGTGTTTGTCCCACACACGATTGTCGCCGTCGGGTGACGTTCGTGTAGTCATATAGCAGTCTTGTAATAGACAGATTTAGATCGAGGACGCGGACGTTAAGACGACGTGAGTGACGCAAGATTGTGCGAAAGTATGGCGTTTCGTTTACTGGCGACGTTGTCTCAGCGATTTTCAGGACGCCAAAAAGCAACTTTCACGTCCTACCCAGAACGTCAGTTTTTAGAGTATATTTTCTCGGTGAAATGGTACGTACACAATGAAAATCGTACAAACAACTTCAATAAACTGTTGTTTTGCAATATTTTGACTATTTTCGGATTTATTTATCTACAAATACGAATAACTTTAACTGCAAGTTGCACAAAAATTTGTTGCTGGTTTTGCGATGGTGAAGTCTGCAGCAGCCGTGTCAAATATTAAATCAAAATTTATGCTTCATACCGGTTTCAAGCAAGTTTTTTCTTCCTTGTTTGATGGCCTATTTCTGATCTATGTAGATCTAGGGTTTGTAATTTCAAATTTTTATTTTTAAGTCAGTTGAAGTTTTCAGTTTTATATAAGTATTTTTTATTAAAATTTATAAATTGAAAATATTTATAAACTTGGAAAATTATCGTGGTACAGTATTGTATTCGTATTTATCACTATGGGTCGAGGATGATATGGCCACAAGAGAAAGATTTTATTTTTTTGAAGATTTTAGTCAATAAGTAAAATGAAAATTCGAAATTTATGATCTTAGTTTTGTCTTGGCGTCCTACTTTTTTTTTTTATTTAAATCTGTTTTCGTCAACAACACGATGGCGTCCTGGACCCAGACCTCGCACGTTAATTTGACGTCGTCTCAACGTCCGCGTCGTCGATCTAAATAGAGAGTTTACAATTTAAGGCGCGGTACGACTCGATGACGCGGGGTCTATGTTACTGAAAAATTAGTCCAGCCGCAATGCTATGCGCAACAATTAGGGAGTTTATAATCCACAACGACAGGGAAGCTATAAATGGATAAATTTATAGTTTCAAGAAGTCCTTATAGAGAATTGGCAACAGCGTGGTCACCATGAGGACAAAAGAACACGCCGTCAAATTAAGCCTTTTTATGCCTTCGTGGGGACGAAGAAGTTTCGCGACGTTAATCGTTAATCCACTAAGTCAACCTAATAACAAATATTGCATCGTTTACCTTCGACCTATTCGTAACCAGATTACTCAGAAAGACTTTAAGTCTTTATTGTTGCGCTTAGCATTGCTTTGGACTAATTATTCAGTAAAATAGCCCCGCGTCATCGAGCCGTATCGCGTCTTAAATCGTAAACTCTCTAATCTGTGTAATATGACAAGGTAGGCAACTTTCACGCCAAAATGGCTAAAAATGCTTGGCTGTTGACTCAAACACTTTTACAAAACCGAGAATATTTCGTACACAAACAGCGAAACATGAAAATAAACTAACACACAAGAAACACGAATATATAATTTTACTATAGATAAAAAAGTTCCGTGTGACTAAAGTATTAAATGAAAAAAGAACAGATATACAAAATTATGTCTAAAGAATGTGACCGAACTTCGGACTAAAGTGCTTGTAGATAGAATATATCATTTATATTTTACCCTGATGATGGTCGTTTTGTCCGAAAGCTCGGTCACGTTTTTTAGACATATTTGTGTATATTTGTTCCCTGTTTTATTAAATACTTTAGTCAGACAGAACTTTTTTATCTGCATTTATTTACCTGACTACATGTCTATTTTATATTTTACTATACTTTTACTATATTTATGCGATTCAAATCTATTTATATGCACATGCAAAAGCAAATGTTTTTAGGGTTCGTAGCAAATATATTTCAAAAACTATGCTCGGACAAAGAGAAGGTATATATACCTCCACAGAGGAGGTATATATACCGAGAGTTCACTCAGCAAAAACACAATACTTTAGGATGTCACACGGATTTGCGAAGCTAAGGTCATTTATGCGCCATCAAAAGCATATTAGCTATTCAAAAAAAATTTAATATGCAGCAGCCAGTACATTCGCAGTGTCTACAATAGAAAACTATGAGATATCGCATTTCGAAATGCAAAAGGCCGCAGTTTTAAGAAAACGACGCTTTTGATCTTCGTATCTGCATCAAATTTTTCAAGAATAGCAGTAAGGAATCTTTCCTATTCACAAAAAAAGTATGCTTGAACTTTTAAAAAAACTTTAATTTGATTTTGAAAGTTGAAAAAGCTGCCATATTATAAAGGGAACAAAATGATATGTCGGAATATAGTTCTGTACAAATTCAACTTACCAAGCGGAGAGTCTTGCCTACTTCATAGGTAAGTACCCTGACAATCCGACATACAGAATTCAGATTGGATCAACACACATACAATACTCTCAGACACTAAACATGTTGGTCGAGACTTGTTTTTCGCTAGTTTTGTCTCATTTGAGAAATTGTATTTTGTTCCTACCACAACGTTACCCTCCGAAGAAAAACGTAATGTCAGTTCTGCCAAGCTTTCCTCCTGTCGAAAAGCAACATAATGCAGCATATAAGATCGTGTAGAAAAACATTTTGATCTCTTTTTGCTGAGTGTCAACATAATGTTATTTTAGAACTCCACTTCTTCGAGGGTAGTTTTCCATTTTTGCAGCTTTTAAGTAGTGTTTCGGAGCCCCATTTGTCGTTAAAAATGTCCATCCTAACCCATTTTGTTGCAATTGAAAGGAAACAGTAAATCACCCGGGTAGTCTCCCTAAAATCGCTGTTTTTGTGACAAAAATTCGGATTTCCCCATTGAATTTCTAATAAAAAAAATTCACGGTATTGGCTAGGAGGTAACGCATGCGCAGTATGACCAATCTCCCGTAGCGAAAAGTGCGTGTGACTGATTTTTGCTCAAGTGAACTCTCTGTATATACCTCCTCTGTGGCTCAGAACACCCAACCTATATCTTCGTCATCTTTTTTAAATATTTAAAGCATCGCTGATTGGGTAGAACTCTGGGATGCTTTAATATTTAAAAAAGATGACGAAGGGAGAGGTTGGGTATCTCGAGCCCAATCTTTGAAAAAGATTTGCTACGAACTCTAAAAACAAGTGTTATTTTCATGTGCATAGAAACAGATTTCAATCGCATAAATATAGCAAAACTAGAGTAAAATTATTCGTGTTAGTTGTGTTTACTGAGTTTATTTCATGTTTCGCTGTTTGTGTATATAAAATATTATCGACTTTTTAAAAGTGTTTAGTCAACGGCCATGTATTGTTAGCCATTTCGGCGTGAGAGTTGATTGCCTACCTTGTCATATTGGACAGTTTTAGATAACACGACGCGACGTCGACGAGGAAGTGGTTGTCTTGGGGGGGGGGGGATTGGGTATGGGACGTCATCGCGTTCTGAATGAAATGTGATTTAGATTCGCGAGAACGACGATGTTTTGTGTTCTTGAATATACATGGCCTTTTAACCAGATGGATAGCTGCAAACTTTCGAAGCGCAGGAGTAGTCCAGATTTATCTATGTTGAATTTTTACAAAACTTTCCAGTATGGTACTATGTTCCGACGTTCGTATATGAACGGACAGGCTTTTGAGCAAATGGAAAAATTTGGACAATAGTAGGTATTATGTATTTTTTCTTTATTTTTATCGGTTTATCGTTGTAAATAAATGAAAATATTTAAATACTTTTTTAAATTTTTTGTCGCTATCGTCATGATGTCGTGATTTTACAGTTTTAAGTATTTTTCAAAGTTATAAAAATAGAGATACAGCAGCAAAACATGGTTGTCGGTGGTCTTCAAGCTGCCCTTGATGCTTTAACGTTTGCATACGCAGACCACTTGATAGACGACGTAGAATTCGCGTTACTATATGACTACAACATATCGACATCCATTTACCCCTACTGGAAGTACGACGAATTAGTGTTCAAACTTGGGACGAAGTCGTGACGCGCACAAAATTACGTTATGATAACAATGATTTGCCGTTGTTGATCAGGTATCTCTAAATTTGTGAGCGCATTGTTTGTCGAGAAAGCACGGTGTGTAGTCGAATGGAAGGCTTGTGCGTTCTGCAAGAAAGACTGGCTTACCCGTGTCGGTACGTATATATGGCTGATTGATTTGGACGAAACCCAACGGAGTTGCGTCTTATATTCAACGAAATGATTCATACTGTCTACGAGACCCACCAACATTGCCTTAAAAGTTGGGATCAACCTTTTCTTTCCGCAGACCATCTTCAAAACTGCGTATGCAGTTCATCAGCGCCGCGCTTCTCAGCTGAATTATTTTGCGTTTGTCGATGGGGACTGTACATATAATAACTTGTCCAAAATACCACCAAGATCTCGGCGGAAAAAAAAAAGATCTCGGCGAGGCGAGTAACTCGGTTGTTCCATGTAAATAGTCAGCTGGGTAAACTACTTGTTATATAGAATATCCGGGATCTTGATCGAGCCGAGTAATTCGTCTAGCCGGATATCTCGTTTCCATGTAAACAGGCCCTAAGATTGCTATTCATAGGTTAAGCGCCAAAATGTTTATTTATTCGGCCAACTGGAATGCCTCGTTACTCTTTGCCCGATTTTGCGAAGGTTATAAAGACCACTATCTAGCTAATGGATAGCCGGACTGTGGGGAGGATCAAAATTCGTGATTTATTATCGGTTGCTGGGCACGGCGGACGTCTGTGAAAACGCCCGTCGAAATTACATGGGTGTTAAGATAAGACTTGAAAAGATCTGAAGTTGTATAATCGGCTGCACGTGATTCTTGGAGTGCTCTTTGGGGAAAAGACTTAAAAAGACTTCCTGTTTTAAACTCGAAATTTGCTTAATTTCAAAAGAGCCAAAAATGAGCCAAAAAACGAAAAGGAGTCAAACGAAAATTCCGACGTCAAACGCCCAAAAAAGAAGCCAAATTTGAGAAATTTGGCGCCGAAAGCGCGAAGTTGGCAACGTTGAAGACGACGTCGCAACTCGCAAGTTTTAACCAGAAGTAAAAATAGTGAAATACGGACCCTATTTAGTAATCTCGCATCCTCGTCCAACGTCGCGTCATGTGGTCTAAAACTGACTATTATAAGGCTGTTATGACTACACGAACGTCACCCGATGGCGATTATCGCGCATGGGACAAACGCTGCAATATATTTTTATTTAAAAAATTTCTGTTTTGGAACAGAAAATAGCAAAACGACAAATCTTATAAAAAAACATAGTTTTAAACATTTAAACATATATTAAAACAAACGTAATTTTATTCTTGAAAATTGAAATATACAACTTTTTCGTGATAGACAGCAACTGAGACAAAGCGTACTGCCCCCTCAGCGCCCCGTATGATGGTTAGTAAGAGCCCTATATGTTTGCCGTAGAAGCATGCGCCTTCGTGCGCCAAAAGCGTTGCTGTGTCGATAAAATGAATTTTTTCCGCGCACAATTGACGAGATTCTGCGTCTGATAGCCTTTTCTCGAACCTTCTTTCCAAAAACACGTAGTCGTTCTCTGGAAATCTTCCGCTTTTTGTGGAAGTGCGCGGTGGTCCTCACACGACCCCGCTGCTCTGTGGAAATACATAGCTTCTCCGTAGAAATATGCCCTTTCTTCGCGTAAACACGCGCTTTTTTAATTAAAATTTGAGGACACTAAATATTCTTGATTTATGCGACGGGGGAGGGCAATTGGATGGAAAGTATTTATAAATTTTACTGTACAATCAAAAGCTCGAAGTTTATTACGATAATTGAGCATGCCAAGAGTTGTGTTGAGGAGACTCCCTACTGTAGGACTTACAATCCCAACATCTCTAGAATAAAGGCTTATTCATGCCGATAGCTTTCTTTTGTTTGATAGTATTATTGAACATCTAAAAAAATTTAGAACTCAGTTTTGACAATGTCAGCGTTGCCACAACAACATGTCAAATGCATCAAATCTGGTAATACACCAAAAACTTGTCTGCAGCTGAAAACGGAGGTAACTCATCTTGTTTAATTTATAGATCAGTACAGTATGATGTTCTTCAACTCTTAAAAAGTTTAAAAGAACTCTGTTTTGTGCAATATTGTTAAATGCTATTATTTAACCAGACAGAATTTTTACATACTTGAAATCTTTAAAACATAACAAAATTAAAATATGTGATCAAAATTTGAAGATAGGTCATCGTGAATCTAATAAGTAAAACTCAAAAAAATTGTTAACATGGTGTGTGTGCGAAATTCGCAGTATACTAAACCGTCGCTGACTCAAATTGTCGCATTCTTTTTGAAATCTCTACCTTACAATTTTCGCAATTTCTTCCTCAAATTTTCGCGTTCATATCAACTTAATTCAGCTCCAGGCATGCTTAATTATGAAGTGCCTGTGCCCTGTTAGGGCCACTGCACGAATTTCCACCGAAAAGCGAATGATTTGCAAGGAGCGACTATGTGTTTTGAAAGGAAACTTTGTGCTTGCATGTAGATGCTTCTATATTGAGAACATGTGGGGCTTACGCTTACCGGTCACTCTACGGTGTTGTTTATCGCGAAAGTGTAACCAATTTCAATTTTCAAGAAAAAAATTAAGTGTTTATAAGGTTTGTCGGTTTGCTGTTTTCCGTTGCTGAATGAGGATATTATACTATAGTAAGCCCACTCCTAGGAAAACCTCATGTAAAACTCTTTCCAAAAACCTCACGTTCGGTAAAATGATATAGTTTTTACTATACAAGGCGAGATCTCACCGCTACGATGAGGGTTGTACCAGGGGGTATTTTCGTGATGCGTGATCAAATCGTTTCTTTTAGGCCTGTTTTCCACTAGGCGGAATTTTCCGTGCGGAAAATGAATCTAGCAACGTGATTTGTGCGCTTTGAGGGCGAGAATATATTACTATAGCGAATCAGTTTGGTAGCTATATTTTCCGCACGGAAAATTCCGCTTAGTGGAAAACAGGCTTTACCGAGAAACGTGATTACATGTTTTTCGTGACCTGTGAAGAACTGAAATCAAAACTGATATTGAATATTCGTGATTTCACCACTTCTTCACGTGATTTTAAACTTTTTCATGCCCTATTATGTATGGCCTGTATCGTCCTATTTTTCTTATATAGACTAAACTAATTTTCCACAGGTATGAAAATTCATTACATATGTAATTATACACTTGTTTTGTATTCTTCTTCAACTTTGCTCTAATACTAAAACACTATTCGCCACTTTTATCCGTAAAGGGCAGGGTTAAAGAGTAGCTACGTGGCTGTATTTGTCTATTTTCGTGATCACTTGCTTTTACTTGCATATTTTCGTGATTCGGGAAATAAAACTTTAGTATCCGTGATTCGTGATCTAGCACGGCTCATGGGCTGAAAAGTGGCGCGACCCCCCTTGGTGGTGTCATTAGGTATATAAGAGGCTTCCACTCAATCGCACGAATTCGAATACGAAAGAGTTTATATACTATCGATTCACCCGGTTACTTTTGCTACATATCAACGGAGTAATACATCAGCTTGTGCAATGTGCGTGAACTTACTGACAAAGGATGAGCTTTTCGACTTGGAAAGACGCGTTGTATTGCAGATATAATGAAGCTGGTATAAGATAGCAAACGCCATCCCACTTAAGACTATATCATAGCATGTAAAGAAAGCTTATTATTATCGATACTATGTAGACTTGGATTTATGGTATATCGACTTGAATACACAGTTGACATATGAATCATTTTGCATTTCTGATTGTGTCTTTGTTTATAAATCGTCGTGGACAGCTCGACACGTTTCAAACATCGCATGTACAACCTGTGGAAAACATATTTGCCGGGAAATCAATGTCCCAGCCACAAATTGTAGCACAATTGTTTACTTCTATTACTCACCCACTTCTTCAACTTCATTTTGCAGTGAGCTTCATCACTTGATTATTGACATGCTATTGATATGTTCATCGCGCGTTCTATTGAGATTCTGTTGCCAGATTGTTCTGGCGTGAAGAACCTGCTTATCTTAACATTAGTAAGGACGTGTATCGGCAGGTATCGGCTTTATGGTTTGAATCGACACATTCGTATACCTACTTAAATAGCCATAGATGGCTATAATATTTTGATTAAAGTGTCAGAGGCCAAACAGACGACGTGCAATGCATTGGCTAGGTGAGCATCATTACGGCTGCTGCTTGCAACAAGACTCTTTATTGACGGCTATCTTTAAGACGCAGAACGCGAAATCGCGGATTGGAACGTGGAATGAAATGATCTGGAGTGAGAAAAAGCAGAATCTTTGAAACATGGAATGGGAAAATGCGGGATCTTTAGAACACACAGAGATGCGTATTTAAAAAAGGGCAGGTGAGTATTGACTACGGAAGCCCAGACGTAACAATACAAAACACGTTTTTCAATATTGCATTTTCCACATTTTGCATTTTTACATTTTTGCATAAACGGGCTTCGAACAACCAGCCCCAGCCAAATACAGTATAATTTGTACAGCTCTCACTTTTTGCAAACTTACACCAGTATATTTTTAAATACGTTTCTATCTTCAGACAGCTTTTTGTAGTTCAATACCACTTGTAACCGATAAATGGTCCAAAAACGACCGAAAATCTTTTGATTAGTTATTTAGCTTCCAATTTGGTTATTTAAGCTGACGTGGGATGAATGTACTTAGCGTACAACAACATATTTTAAAATATGCACCAAACATAGAGCATATTGCTAAATTGTGCGCGAATAATATTGAACTTAAACTTTTTATCGCACTAGATGAGGTGAAATCTCACAATTATTGGGTCTACGAAATACTGCATGCCATCCCGGCCGGCCTGGTACTGCATGTAACACAGCAAAGGCCAAACAGTTTTAGTTTAGATTTATTCATCACTTTATGGGTTTTGCTCCGTTTTCATTCACACTTCATCTGTGAATGCCATGTGCATTGATGATCTTTATTTTGTACGAAAATAAGGCATAAAAGCACAGATTTAAAGGTCAAACTTTTGCTTCAAAAAAATTCAGCACCTTTTGTAAAACCCAAAACACAAAAATGCGCAAAAATGCAAAAATGCAAAATACAGAAATGTAAAAATGAAAAACACAGAAATGCAAAAATGTGTAAACGCAAAAGGTAAAAATGCAAAAATGTAAACAGCCAAATGTATAAAAATGCTCAAATGCAAAGTGCGTTTTGTGTTGTCGCGTCTGGGCTTCCGTAATTGACTGCACTGGAATCTTAACAACACTTTTACGCACTGTTCCCTTAAAAAACACTTATGTCTCAAATGTGGCCAACAAGCGAGTACTGGTAAACGCAATTACGGGATCTTTCTTTGGCCCTTTGATCTTGTCTCAATATTCAATTTTGCGATCTGCATACACTCGCATTCTACAAAGAACTAAGTTAGTACTCAACAAACTATACATTTTCAGTTGCAAAGAGAATGTTTTATAATGCGATATCTCACTTTTCATCTTGATCTTTTCCTGTTGGTAGAGAGTTCATCCCTCACATTCTGGATGAACATGTACAGCGTTTCGGTAAAAAGTTTGGATGGAGTGGGCGCACGTAATTGATAGCTGATGTTCTAATCAGTAAAGGAAGAGAACGAGACTGCATGAACTCGTTCCTGACAGACGAAAGATCTTAGTCAAGTATAGCCTTCGTAACGATAACCACATTTATCCCATTGATTGTAAAACTAATAGATTTCAAAACTCATTTTTACCTTCTAGCATTTTATCCTATAATGGTTTATTAACTCTGTTCTTTTTTAACGTATTAACATGTTCATATATAATTTTCTTTATACCTTATACCCAAAACCTGTAATTAAGTTTTGTCTCGTAATTAGGACGCGCTAATTACTTGTCTGGCTAGCAAAAAGGCAAGAAGAAATAACAACGATAAGAGCAAAAAAAAAGGAGCGAGCAAAAAAGTTTAAAGAGTGATTAAAATGCTTTATCGTTCATGAGCGTGGACTCGGACATCTCAGTTACACTTGCTTGATTTCCATCAGTTAGCAAATTATTTTGCTTTGCTTCTGCGAAGGCCAGAAAATACCATTTGCACGAAACATTGTGCAGAAACATTGTTTGATACGGCTTTTTTATCTTTTAGTCCTCAGCGGAGTTTTCATTGGGGGGCATTAATTGGCCAATGGTGTGCCAGGGCCCAAGAATTCGTTTAGAAAATTCGAAACAACAATGTCATATCGAGATCCGT
This sequence comes from Phenganax subtilis, assembly GCA_025434845.1. Classification (NCBI taxonomy): domain Eukaryota; kingdom Metazoa; phylum Cnidaria; class Anthozoa; order Malacalcyonacea; family Clavulariidae; genus Phenganax; species Phenganax subtilis. The sequence goes on along the minus strand of JAOBYK010366684.1, from coordinate 1,526 downwards.
AAAAATTATGCTAAAAAGTGATGGAACAATGAATAAAAACTCACGAATAAGTCTCTTGGTTTTAAAACTACAGCGAAGCCACTTAAAAATAGATGACATCAACTCATCAGTTTGACCGAAGCGTACGGGCCTAAAACGTTTGGAGCTCCCAGCTCACTGGGCAAAAACTGTAGGTGTGAGGATCCCTAGTTGGGTATGGAGACATGCTCCCTCGAAATTTTTTCTAGTTTGTGTGTCGTCAATGCGTTTTTCTAACTTCTGGGCTGCGATTTTGTTTAGTGAAGGAGCAAAAATTAAATGAAGAATGATTTGAAGTATTCATCAAATAAGGGCGAGTTTGATGACAGTTTCCATCTTTATATTTTGAGGAGCGTAAAACTTTTACGTCCAGTAACAAGCTAAGGACAATACAAAACGTGTTACTGTATGATCATTACTTTTTTATTTACTTTTTAGATTAATTATATGCATTTGTGTCTGAACTGCTTGCTTTCTTACCCACTTCGTGTTTTCAAATCATCGTCGTACGTTTTTTAAACAAAGCAAACGTTCCCGACATTACTTTTATGAAAAGTTTTGATGTGAGCAAGTTTTTTTAAAAGAAACACATATGTATTTAAATAAAACCGTGGACGGAACAGAGACCTAGATAAAACAACAATGCACGTTGGTTTCCATAAGCGAAATAGCCGATCACAATTAGGTACTCTCGCTGGTCGCCGACTACTTGGCTCTCTTCCTCGGAGAATTAAATACTGAGACCAGACTAGACTAAGGTTTAGGAGTAATTAAATACAGGCATTTAGAAAAGAGTACAAAACTGCAATAAACAAGACCAAAAGCTACACCGACAAAGCCCACTTTGCACTCCAGTCTAGTATTGTGTGATTTATAATTGGATTTACGTATTTTGAAGGATGATCTTTTTTTTCAACCGTCTATGTAAACGAGATGGTAGTTTTGTTCAGGTTCCTCATGCAAACCAACCCACGTAAATGAAGTCAGAGGATGAAGTAGAACATTTGTAGGTATCTATGGATGTCCATAGCCAAAACTCAGTAAACAAAACCCTTCCTGAAACATGACATTTCTACAGGGAAACAGTTACTTACCTGTATCTAAAGAAAAACAGTTTTGATAAAAAAAACGAGCGAAGTTTCTAGAATTTTTCCAGTAAAAAACTTACGGAACTATTCTCGTACCCGGACTAGCACAATGTTAATTAGCACTTTCCGTTGAAACGCCCATCAAGTGATTGTTAGGTCAAGTAATTGCGAGCGCACACAACATCTGCCCACGACAGGAATTTCTCGCCGTAAAATGAAGTATTCGTAAAACTATTCTCTATTAAGGCCATTTTCCACTGAGACCTTTTTTCCCGCGCGGGAAGAGCGCACAGTTTTGAACATGCTCTGTTGTTGATTGTTCGCCCTTTAAATCTTTAATCTTTCTTTAATCTTTAAAAATATTTAAACACGGTAGCCATTCAGCAGAAGGGCTGTTTTTCAATGGGCCGTGTGTCTCAT
>JAOBYK010366462.1:0-16661 GCA_025434845.1 Phenganax subtilis | reverse complement strand
ATACAACCATGTAAAAGTTAGTGTTGTTAGTGTCGTGTTATTGTCCAGTAGAGTGCATGTAAGAATTGAATGTGTGTTGTCATAAACTTGTATAAAATTTACTGGTGGTTACTGATTATTGATTGCAGAATAAAGTCCCAAAGTTTAAGCGAGCGTCGAAGACCTATATTGCAAGGTTTCCACAACACTGGGCTAAATAACCAGAGCGTGAGATAACTGATAGTTTTTTTGGACCGAACTTCGGTCCAAAAGAACTATTGTCTCCGCTGATGTCGTCAGCAGCTGAAGTAATGAGAAAACCGAGGATTATCCGACGCGTTTCGACAAATCAAGAACGAGCATAGTTTTGGAATATATAAGAATAAACGATATCTTTCGATGACGTCAGAGAATCGCTTGTTCTCGACTTTTCGTGGACTTGAGATTTGTTTTCTAGAGGACTCTCGCTGTTCTGTCAAGCTTGTTTGATAAAACGGAATGTAAATGTTGAACGAAACAAACGAGACTGCAAAAGCGTATACAAGAATTGGTTGTCACAAAACTTTGCTCATTGTTTTTAATGTCTTAGCAAGGATATCAAGACGATTACTAAAAGTTGAAACATATTGAAAATACTCGTCTGCACGTTTACTTTGATTATGTAAATCTTGAAATATCGATTAGAAATATATTTCATTGGTTACTTTCGTGATTTCACAATTCTCTCACTCGTTATACATGTTATCTGCTAAGGCCCGTTTCAAACGTCGCTCGACTGCCGTGCCAATTAAATCCATAAAGACAATACATTCAACTGAAACTTCTCATTATCAATTGTCGAAGCAGCTTCAACCCAGTGAAGACAGTGGCTAGCCAAGGACTTTCGGAAAACTAAAATTTCGTCTAGAACGTGAACAATACTTTTCTGAAATCACCAACTTTAAACACCGTCAAGCTGTAACAAAACTACGAATATCAGCTCACAAATTACCGGTTGAGACTGGTCGTTATAATGATGTGTCATAAAATGACAGACTATGTAGGTTTTGTACATTAAACGAAGTTGGAAATGAGCATCATTATTTAATGTATTGCACTAATCCGAAGTTCAAGCTGCTAAAAACAAAATTTATTGCTAGGTTACACGAAATAAATAGTTCTTTCGGACTATTTGGTTCGGAAGACCTATATCTATATATTCTATCCATGAAAGATCAATCGATTATGAAGCTAGTGGGAAGATATTGCTATCACATTCTAGAATCTTTTCATAGCTTAAACTGCTCTGTCATATAACCCATAACATATATATCGTTAATGTAAATCGGTTAGATTACCATTGTTGGTTTCTTAGGCATGCACTCCGAACTTGTATTTTGTTAATTTAGATATATATATGTAAATTGTCACCTTTTAACACCAACTTTGGTATCTCTGTAATGATGGAATTAAATTAAATTAAATTAAATTGTTTTTCATGCTTTCGACACTGCATTAGTGCCACTTTTGAAACGGGTCTAAACAGATAACATAAACCTTGTTCTAAAGTGTGACAGAATTCAAAGTTGAATAGAGTTACCAACCAAATATAGTTCTAATTGATATTTCAAGATTTACATAAGCAAAGTAAAAGTGCAGACGAGTAGTTTCAATATGTCTCAACTTTTAGTGAAATTCTTGATATCCTTGCTAAAGCATTAAAAACAATAAGGCCTAGGTCAAACATCGCTCTTCTCATGCGCCGAACCTAATGCAAATGACCGAAAGTCTTTGTTTGAGCTTATTTGCATTTGGTTCGGTGCATGAAAAGAGCCACGTTTGACCTCGGCAAAGCAAAGTTTTGTGAGAACCAATTTGCAGTCTCGTTTGTTTCAGTCAAGATTTACACTCTGTTTTATCAAACAAGCTCGACAGAACGGCAAAATTATAGCTGTGTTTAACTACAGAGTTTTTGTGAAATATGCCAAATAAATATTAGTGAAAATATCTAAATCTTACCTTCCTATACTGAAGAAAAGACACAGACCGAAGATCATCGCTGCTGAATTCAACTTGCTCATTCTCTCGTCGAGCTTTGATACTGAATGACTGTTCCTCGATCACAGATGACATTTTTATTGCAAACATCATGCCACAACAGAACCAAATATTTTGGCAGAAAAAATGTAGAAATGTGATCAGAGCATGGTCTCAACTACTCTCCATTAATCGAATTACAGCGGATTTGGAAATAATCTCACAGTGCACGTCTTGGCGAATAGCTTCACTACAGTCAACTCCCGATAACTCGAACCTCACACCAACTCAAACCAAAATTGATTTCGCTTTAAATTTCGGAAAAACATTTACAGTAATTTTACCCCCAGTACCTCCCGCTTACTTGAAGCAAGGTGTTTTTCTGTATAATTTTACCCCCGCTAACTCGAACCATGTCTACTAATATCTAGTACAGACTCTTCTTCCTAATGCAAATACCTCTCATTAGTACAGACACCTCTCTTTAATGCTGTTACCTCTCTCCAATGTGAAGACTTCTCTCTAAAGCAAACACCTCTCTGTAGTAAGATTAAAAATATTCAATTTGTCATGAAGTCTTTTTCTACTATACCAAACATGTCAATCCAATTCAGAAGCCGGTTGTATCAGAGGCGTTTAAGTCGCTCACCTGTTAAGGAACAACCGAAAGATTCGGACAAAGTGTATGGGAGACTTATAACGAAAGAGACTGACGAAACTGTGCACTACGTACAGGAATTTAAGACTTCCTGCTTGTGCAGAGAAGGAATACACCCTCTCTCCTACGCAGAGGCTTTATACGTTTATAATACATGAAAATACGTAAAGATGGCCGCCGCTGAAATTGAAAGCGCGGGCGGAAGTGGAGAGAGAGAGGGGAACGCTGAAGTGGCTGGCCTCTGCCAGATTTGCTTCTATTTCTCGCACAAAAGCTCGAAAAGTGGTACATCCTTAAATATTGCTGCCATCCGCAAGTTTTAATCATATATGCGACCCAAAAATATTCGTTTAACTACAAGAAGTGGATTTTTATATATATTTTAATTTATTCGTCAATTTTAAGCGGAAATTCGAATAAGGAAGAAACCCAAGTTGACGAAGTCGAATGTGATGTTTTATATTGAGTAATTCTCCTCATAATTTATACTTAGTTGGTGAAGTTCTTCTCAATTTACTGTTGTGTGCCTTTTTGGTGTATGATATTTACTGCGATGGAGGTTCATTAGTCCTTTACAAAGCAGCGCAATCATTACAAATTTCACCCCTAAATTCTATGTGCATATGTACAAGTCGCGATAATGCTGTCGTAATCCATCTCGAGAAAAGTAATCTGGATTGTTTTCTTCACAAAATGTTCAGCAAACATTCCCATTTTGAAAAGTACTACCGAGCTTCACTCTCTCTGCCATATTGTTTTCCTCAGTGCAAGGCATGCCAACCCCCCCGTTTGTCACCATGTTGCGGAGCAAATCTGGCAGAGAGGGTTCAAGTGCTTCAACTTTCCCCTTTATAAAGCCTCTGCGGAGGAGAGAGGAATACACCAGTGTTCTCGAGTTTCTACGGACTGACGAGTTCAGGATTAGGAATATCTTCTTAAAAGATATTGATGTGACTATGGATTACTCCGGCAGCTTTGACAAAGATGAATTTATTTGACCATCTGACGACAAAAGAAGGGTTTCGTATGCCAGGTTGTGTAGCATAGGCAAACAGAAACAATTCTACACAACAGCCCCCAAGCTAGCAACAACTGTCTTACAAACACGGAAAAAGAAAAAGGCGATGGTGCAGATGCTGGAAAGCAAGAGTGTACGAGAAACGCTTGGGCAGTATTGGAAGAAATTTGGAAACATGAACACATTCTGAAGGAAACTTGACAAACTATTAACTGAATCCTTGGGCAAGCCAAAAGAAATCCACAATATCTAATATAAGACTACAGTAAACCCAGGGTACGCTTATAGACCCTGCAGCTTCTGAGACAAGACCTAATGACAATATCATTTTTGACTCTCCTGATGTTGCAGAGACTTTCAATGAGTATTTCTTTACCATTGGAAACAAAATTGAAAATTCTGTTGATTCAGGATATACCCAATTTAGTTCGCATATATAAGAAAATCAACCACTACCTTTGAATCTGACACAGTATCTGTAGCAAAAGTTATAAATTCTTTTGTTGCTTTATCTTCTTCATAAGCTACTCAAATTGATAAAATTTCAGTAAAAGTACTGGAACTATCTACTGCCGTTATTGCGCCATCTATTACTAAATTCTTTAATTATGTAATTGAAAATGAGGTATTTTCTCAAGATTGGAAGGTAGCCAAAGTTTTTCTACTTCATAAGAAAAGTTCCAAAAATATGCTGTATAATTGTCCAATTTCTATCCTTCCAGCTATCAGTAAGGCTTTGGAAAGTATACTTTATAAACAACTGTATGGCTACTTGTCTAATGCTATAGTATAGTTACAAAATATCAGTTTGGTTTTAGACAATATCACTTAATGGCTTTACTTGATGGTACTAATCAATGGTATTCAAATATTCAAATCTAGGTAAAAGAGTAGTTAACACAGTTGTTTTTCGACTCATTTTGAGCGATACCATTGATCACAAAATCTTCATTCAAAATTTTAATATGTATGGTGTACTACAACGTTCGTTAAAACTACTCGAATCATACTTAAAAACTCACGCAGGTGCTTTATAAATCGTATTTTATCTAATTTTATATGGAACAAGTGTGGAATTCCATAAGAATCGATTTGGGGCCCATTTAGTGTATAGAAACGATTTGCCAGAAAGCCTAAGCAACAGCACGCCTATAGTATAATTGCAGGTCACACGACACTCCGTGGTTCTGGGAATTTGATAGACGAAACTTCATCTCTCATGAATCAGGACTTGAATAATATCCGGGATCGGCTCATTGCAACAGGGCTCTGTTTGCATCTTACTGAAACGGAGTACATGCTCGTGGGATCCAGGGTAACATTGACTAATCTCACTGACAATCCTCGTATTTCGTTCAATGGTTTTCGATGGTAAACTTGGGAATCGAGTAACATTTACCAAGACTCTTAATTAGAATTCATATTGACCAGTTTCTCTCTTGGGATCCATATGATGAATAAATAGTTTTAGGTGGCATTGGTACAATCCATAGGTGAAAATCGTTTGTATGCAGGGACACACTTAGGCCCGTTTTCCACCACATGAATTTGTTTGAGCGAAAAGTAAATTTAACACAACGTGATTGGCTAGCAGAATAATTTGCGGTGAAAAAGTCGAAAGCGAACCAATCAAGTTGCCAGATTTATTTTTCGCTCGAAGAAATTCACATCGTGGATAACAGGCCTTAAATCCATGTATATGCTTTGGTGCAAACATATTTTCACTACTTTTGTGAGGTATAGGATCCGATTAGCACTACTCTGTTCGACAAATTTCAGAGTCTTCAAAACAGAGCAGCGAGAATACTTCTGGGTTGTCCTAATGAGCATGGACATTCAGAAGCTGCTATAGCTGACCTCGGGTGGAAAACACTTATGCAATGTCGCTTAGAATCTAAAGCCAGACTCATGTATAAGAATATCCATGGTTTTTCACCCACAGCGCTTACCGAAATATTATCCCGTGCTTCAGTTGTCAGACCCCACGATTACAATTTGCGAGATTCTGGCATGAAGCTACAATTGTCCACAAAATATATAAGACAACCCCCTTGCCCCCATTCCCGATGTTGTGTGAGACAATAAAATAGTTAAGTGGTGATGATATTATATTTTCAAGTTTCTCCGTACGTGTGGTAAGCTATCAAGACTTCAATACTTGTTTTTCTGCTTAGGTTGACAATCACAACATTGTGAATAAGGGAGAGGAGAACATTTTAAAGAAAGTCTCAATATATTTTGTGGACGATTGTTGATCTTTCTTTTCCAAAAACGGATTATTTAGAAAAGAGTATAGGTTTCAGTGGTGCGCAATTGTGGAACAATGCACGAAATGAAATTAGAAACGCCGAGAGTTTAGTAAGGTTCAAATTGCTTCTACGTGCAACTAGCCTACAATTATTCATTAGTGTGTTTATTAATACTCAACTTTTTGTTTCTGTTTCTCCTCCTTCAACTTTGTAAATAATTATGTGTTTTGTTATAGTTATGTAATTTTGAGTTGTTTTTTTTTTTGTGTTCCCCTTGGAAATCAATGTATGTTGAAGGAGTTAGTGTATATAAAGTTTACCTTACCTTACCCGGCTTAGTCTTTCCACTCACATTGTTGCGACGTCTTTAAATTTTAATTGGGGGGTAAATGAATCTGTACAACGGCATGCGAGTGTGAGTATGGCTATAACTGCAAGATATTAGAATAGTGGGCTACAAGTGTGACGCTGAGCAATGTGTACTTCCCGTGAAGGGTCAAATGCAAACGCTCGAAAACGTTACTATGTGCACATGGTCTGAAATGCGCTTGTGAAGAATGCTAAATATTCGTTAAAGTACTATTGGCTGCTACAACAAAGATATCGAGAGACCTATTCAAATCATTTCGGACTTTGAAATCGTAGGAAAGTATTCTATTTCCTATTTTAGTCATATACTATCTACATACAGCAATATAGGTATTATGGCCTAAGCATTCTTACATTTTTTTCACTCTTACACCAAGTGGTCAGTATTATCCAAAAACGTTCACTGCGGATTATTAGGGACCTTAAGATTCTACGACGCAAGCTCAACGATGCGACCGTGAATATTTGGTTTATTTTACGTTGAAAGTATTGTTTACAAAAATGAAATACAGCATTCCTGATATTACAGTAACGTTTCAGTATTATTGTGACTCTACCAACATTGGAAACAGCCTCTGCTGTGTTTGAAGAAATTTATGTATCGCGTCGTAAATTCTAGTTCTGGTAAGGGCGACGTGATTTTCGAAAACTGAAGTCCTAAACAAGGGAAACTCTGTACGCGAGAAAAATCACAACATTTTAATTTTGAAGTTTAGGAAAAGTTTCCTTATGTTAGAATCGTGATATAAACTGCTATAGCAATACAAATAATTATCCAGGGTGGGTGATTTTGTATTTGAAATGAAAGTGCCCTTTTCAACGTTCGCATTGTTGAGCTCGCGTCGTAGAATCTTAAGGTTCCCATTGAATTTTACAAGTTATAACTAATATTGCTATTTATTGCAATGAAATTCCCTATATTTATGCGTTCAAAAAAGAACATCCTGCCGTCAAATTTCTTAGTGGATACACACGTGGTCGGATTTTCATTGAAGTTGATTTCAGTGAATAGTGATAACTTTTCCAAGCATACCAGTTAATTCCATCAGCGAACGAGCGGTGGTTACCGTGGTGATACTGACCGTTGAGATTTGATTTATGGCATTTATTGTACCACCAGGCCCCTTTGAATACTTGAGCACAACTGTCTTTATATGAATCATTGTCCGAATCTTTGGTAGAAAAGGGGAAACCTTTGTGGTAACTCAATGAATCTCCTGCATTTCCTATAAGAGAATTAACAAGGATGTCTTTTTATTAAAAACAATTAATAGGTAAACAAGCAAGGAAGCAAGCAATGAAACAAGCAATCTATCGCATAACAAAGCAGACCAGCTAACAGACGACTAAATCAACTCATTGACCTATAGTTTAACTGCTTCTTAATTAAGCTTTTGACTAACTAACAAAGCAACCAATTTATTAACTAATTAATCAAACAACGGACCAACTAACTAACTGAATGAATAATTAACTACACACTTTTACTGAAGACAACAGAGAAAAAACTGAGGTGTATTTTTACCAGAGTAATTTCCAAGGCTTAACTGATATTTCGTCCTTTCACTTGTCACAGCAAAAAAATCATATTCTGCAAATTTCTTGTTTCCAGAGGTATCTTCCAAATCAATACGAAGTTTAGTTTGGAAAAAAGTTGTTAGTCTGTGGATTTTGTCCAATCCCAGCCAAAATTCTCCATCCAAATCTCCAAACCCGTTTTTATAATCTTGCCATCCTCTGAAGAAGTCAACACTTCCATCAAGACGACGTTGAAATACAGTCCAGCTTCCCCTGTCCTCGGTCATATCACAAAGCACTTTGAAACTTCCTTTTCCATCAGGATCGATTTCATAAATGCCATTTTGTCTTATTCCACCTTGGTATAACTCTGCGCAATTTTTTTCTTTTGAAAATATCGAAGGAAAGAGATGAAATGAATATGAAGTTTTGGCGTACAGAAAGACAGACAAACGATCAAACACACCAGTGAAAACGGAAACACAGAGGTGGACAATCAAGCAATCAAACAAAATAACCAAAGAAACAAGGAGGCTTACAAACAAATAGCAATCAGCTAGCAAAAAATAAGCAAGGAGAAAAACAACTAAATACACAAACTAATAAACAAATAAACAAATGAATAAGTAAATATTGACAGACCAACCAACCAAATAGCAAACAAAAAGCAGGAAAAAAGCAAGCACACAAACAGATTAGAAGTGTTTTACCCTTTATATATACAGTAACTGAAGTGAATTCACGCGTGGTGACCGAAGTAGTGAGGTGACCTCATCATTTAAGGTATTGTTACACTTTGAGGTGACTTTACCCTTGGTAACGTGACTCAGATGACCTTCCGCTTGAGGTGACATGATCCTGCACGAGCAATACCGAATCAAAGCGGATTTTTGTAATACATAGTCAAAACGGGGTTGCACAACTGCGCTGGTGGCTTGAGTAAAGAACACGGATTAACCTTTTATATTATCAAAAAACTAAGGAACACTTTTGCATTAACATGAAATATGCCCGCCTTGGAAAGCCTTCTATCCGAAAGCCTTCTCCATAGTTGGTCTCTTGTTCCAAAGCCAAGGCTTCTTCTGCATGGGCTCGGACCGTAGATTCTAGTTATCCCCTTCAACAAATTCGTAACCCCTTAGAATCCTTCTTATAGGAAACTTTCTGTAATTAATTGATGCTCTAACGCTTCTTCTGGATCAAAGTCGTCGTTTTCCACAAGCGCATCCTTTTCTCATTACTTTCTTTTCTACCGGGTCTTTCTTTAGTTGTCTCATCCACAAGAAACTTTGCTTATCGATATTTTCCAGTTCCTTCTGCAGGTCTGGTATAGTGCTCGGGTACGGCACTTCTTTGCGCATCATTCTGCACACGATCCGAGAAAAGGAATTAAGGCACGGTGCCCGAAAATGGGCATTACGTCCAGGGCCAGCACTTATACAACAGCACCGTGTCCAACATAAACAACACGGCGGCTAGTTTAGGGAGCAGATGGAAAGTAGCAGAAACAAAAGCATTATTGGATGCATATGGAGAACCAAGAATTCAAGAAGCTATCGATGGTATGGCAACTGACAAGGTTGTTCACGATGAAGTGAGATAGATATTAAAAGAGCACTCGGATATCGACAAAACAACATCCCAAGTAGAAACGAAAGTTAAGAAATTGAAAAGTAGTTACAGGAAGTTAACAGATCGTATGAAACAGTTGCGATCCGAGAGACCGTGCTTTTCAAGTGCTCTGTCAAGTGTCGAGAAAACTGCTTTGAGATTATGGGAGCATTTGGATAGGATTTTAGGTAAACTTTGATAAATAATCGTTCACATAAACTTTTGAAAATGGTACAAAGTTGAGAAACGATTGCCTTGGGAACTCCATAACTTTCAAGCCACTTTGTGTCATTAGAATGCGTGTATTCATTCTCAACAATTCCCGGTATCGTTGAAAATGACCATACTGACTTTTCAAGTGCATTTCTAATTGCAATTAACTTGATCACAGTGGCGTATCTAGTGAAAAATTTCTGGTCACGCTTTTGTACCTTGTATGTTCACCCAAGGTGCATTCCGTGTAGCCTACGCCAAAGATCTTCGGCGTGGAGTTGCGATGCTTGTTGGCACAACGGCGTACAAATGCAGTCTTCGGCGTGACGGCGTTGATATTTTATTCGTTTAGCAGCGCTTCCGGCGTGTGATAAAGTCCATTGCATAAAGTAGAGAGCTACTTAAAGAGCTACTTAGTAGAACTAGAGGGCTACTTAAATAAAACGTAAAATGCTGAGCGTGACACCTGACACGTCGGCGTCGCGCAATGACGTCATTGGCGTATCTTAGTTTTTTCATTGGCAGAACTTCAGCGTAAACTTTAATCTTTAATGTTTAATAAATTTATTTAAACACGGTAGCCTATTCAGTAAAAAAATATATACAGTCTGATTTTCAAAGGGCCGTGTAACTAAACTATATTTACAAACTAAAACTAACTATAATTAAGATTCTTGTAGTTTTGCATGGCGAAACAGCAATATCAGTATTCGTTTGAGGTATACACCATGTATATTTATTACTGCAATAATAAATATACATGGTGTATACCTCAAACGAATACTGATAACTATATGTAACACACAGTATTTACAAGGTAGAATGTACCCTGAATGTTAACCCAGAACTGGTGCCACCATGGCTGGGCCAAGGCTGGAAAATTTTCAAAATTGCGACCTCTAGAAGGTCAGAAACAGCTATTTCAGAGCTGTCATTGTTGAGTGACAGCTGTGTCACCGTTGAGTACTCTGAAACTTACGGAAATTCAAGAACATTAGGTCGACTACCACAGGTCTCCCATGTCTTGTGAGCACCCATGTGCGATTTTGCCTTCTCATTCTTTTTGCAGTCAGATAGAAAAGTCTTCATGTTATGGAAGCCAGTCTGTGTCCATGATGATAACGTTCCAGGACAAAACAAAAGACACAGCCAGCAAATACCACAGAGCCAACCTTTCTTCGAATACCAACTCTTGTCAGTTTTCGCTTGTAAGTTTGGCATTGGCCGCTGCTGCACAATAATATTTTGACTCCCAGATTGCCGAACGGAGAACTGTTTCTTTAGCAAGTCACTCATTTAGCTGTCACACTAGCTGAAGCCATTGTTAAGTAAACTGATACAACGTGGAAAATCGCAAGGTTATTCTAGCGTGAATCTCGAACGAAACGATCTTATATAATAATAATAATAATAATAATAATTTATTAGATACCAATTTGTAACCATCAGGTTAAATTACATCGGTAAAAAAAATATATATATATATATATATATATACATGAAATATTAGGTACTTAGTGAGATTTAAAAAACATTAAAAATTAAGGCATATTGCTAAAATGTTAAAGTTATCAACGCCTATTTACATGTGATATCATCTGTGGAAAAAAAGACTTCAAGAAACGATCCGTTTTACAACTATAATTATTATAACCACTTCCGTGACGCATATTATAATCATATTCAAGTTTTGGCGGTAGAAGCTCGCCCAATCTATCGTTATGCGCGTTCTTAGCAAAAAAACGTTCACATAAGATTCCCCGCCGATCTTTCAATAGGGGAACACCAGTGATACTACGAGCTTCGTATTTACATATCGAAGGCTCAGGTCGGGCTCTAGAAAATGAGCGCGGCTAGATGTTGCGTAACTGCACGTTTGAGCATGCTCAGATGCCATGAACCAATCAGATTGGGAATATGTCTACTATAAAATAATATTACTTGGTCGGCCTGAATTCTGAGAGCCCGACCAAGTTGCGAAAAGCATGGAACTAACTCTGGCGCATGTTTGTGGCTAGGTAACCCGTGAAAATTTGTCGGGAAAATTTTTGGTCGGGCTGAGCCCGACCAGTGTGACCTCTAAATCCGCCACTGCTTGATCACATTGTTGTTTTGCCCAATGTAAATCATCAATTGATCCAAACATTCTTGTTGTACATCAGATGACATTTCAGATCCATAATAATAATTTATCAACAATAACAATGGAGAAAAAATACAAAAACTTTGACAGAAAAACACATTGCATACACATTTTTATGGCTTATGGCTTTTCGCCCAAAAAGGAAACTATTTCTCGCCAATAACTACACTAGGCTTTGAAAACCTTTCTGAACACAGTGCTTTAGGGTGCCCGGTGCCCAGGCACCCAGTCTGCGCGTGCTGTTTGAGTAAGCTGTCTCCTTAGCAGACTGTTCATCTAGATAGTTTCTTATAAGGCTCATTTCCATTTTTTCAAAAGCTGTATTACTTCTATGTTTTGTTTTCTTTACTAATGGTAGCCAAAGATCCTGTTTCTCTTGTTCGATTTCTGACTCCTTATCAGTCCCACATGTGTCTCCAAAATCTTGGCAATACCAGTTAGATTGAGACATGTTTTCTTCTTCATGCTTTAGTGGACAATAGTCATCTTCGTGTTTTTCAAGATTATAAGCTCGGGAGAACTCTTTTCCACAATATTGGCAGTTCATACTTACACCGAGCTTGGCTTTCAGATGATCGAACGAACAACATATGCATTCGTTTAAGTGTGACTTCAATGACTTATGAATGAGCGATCCGAGAACCCCAACAGAATACCTTCAGAACCCCCACAGAAACTTTACAGCAGCTTGACAGAAGCTCTCCAGAAGCTTGACAGAAACTCTACACAAGCCTCACAGAAACTCTACAAAAGCTTCACAGAAACTCTGCAGAAGTCCTGAAGAATATTCAGGGAACTGCCACAAAATTACTTTTAAACCCTGGAAGCAAGAATATGTAGAACCATGTTTTTATGTAAACCTGAGCCATTTGTGGGAGCAGTCATGCAGAGATGATTTCCCCGGACTTTCCATTTTGCAGCCGTCCCCATTTAAAGGATATCAGTACACACCTTTTGCAAGTTCATGGTTTGTCGTCCCAGGAAAGAAAACCCTAAGTCAAGTAAGCCAAAGTATCATCATGACATGGATCATATCAGTCTCCATCTACGAACTCTGAAAAGCCAGGAGAAAAGCGTGTAAGCCAAAGTGCACCCTCATTGCCAGCTAAGAAACGAAAAGCAGTACAAGCGTCTTTGGTTGGGAAGTCAACTTTGGCCATAAGTTTTTTTGCTCATGGTCGTGGGTTGCACTCAATATGGAAAGACGTACTTTCTCTGGCAAATGTTGGAAAACAACCACATCGTGTACGAGAAGCAAAGAAGCATTTGCGTTTTCTGGTGCTTCAGTGAATGGCAAGAACGTTACGACGACTTGAAAAATCCCAGGGGAAAGCGTCCAGTTTGAGAGAGTTTTGCCCAAACTGTCCGAGGCTCTGAGTGAGATTAGTACAAAGTGCATTAACATCATCATACTAGATGATCTGATGGCCGAAGCCACAGACAGCCCTATGGTAGCTCGAATATTTACCCAAGATCGTCATAGAAGTGCAAGTGTAATCCTTTTGCTTCAGAACATGTTTTCTAATGGAAAATATAGTACAAACATCAGCCGAAATTCCTACTGTCTGGCTCTCTTTCGAAGTCCAAGTGATGGGAAAAAATTAACATTATTGGAGAGCGAATGTTTGATAGGAACAGGGACCGATTCAGGAGTGCCTGTTACAAAGAGATCGAAAAACCGTTCGGATACTTGCTAGTCGATAACAAACTTGACATGCCAGCAGATGAGCAAGTTCTTGGACACCTGTTTGGCGATTTCAACGTTTATCTCTTCGCCACCCAAAGCAGCGAAGAGTCGGCATCAGACAAATTCAAGCCTTGAAAAAACAACCTAGACGGCAGAATTATCTTTATTGGTCAGATGAAACTGTTTTGGAGTGGCTAAAGTTCAACGACAAAGCAACGTCCTTCGTGCCATTCCCGAAGGATATGTTATCATAGAAATGCACAACACATTGCGCCAAAAAACCGACCCTAATATTCTCGCATCTGGATCAACGGTGAACAGTATCGACCTTTCAAATCTAGGCACGAATCCACTGGTCGTGTAAGTGAGTGAAGTTACTCGAAGACAACCCTAAGATCCGAGCCTATGCAGATGAAGCCATGGCTATAGAAAGTCAGCCGAGCGCGGAGAAGGCTTTCCTATAGAAGGCTTTCCACAGAAGGTAAGCATATTTCATGTTCATCCAAAGGTGTTCATTAGTTTTTTGTTAATTATTAAATTGTATAAAACATTAATCCGTGTTCTTTATACAAGCCATCAGCTCAGTTGTGCAACCTCGCTTTGACTAATCACTATGCATTACGAAAATCCGCTTCGAACCGGTATAGCACGTGCGAGGTCACATTACTTCCGAAACTGATCATACAAAGATTTACCCATTTCTGTAGAGCATGTTTCACTAGCTGTCGACTTTATGTACCATCAACTGATAATTTTGTATGAGAACCACTTTACTTTTACATAACTTTACTTTCCCAGAAAATTTAAAAATTAATGCCACATTGAACAATTCCTTAACCTTGAATATTTCTGTGGACAAAGGCAACGATATCTACCGCTGAACAAACATTCTATCGTAAGACCTAGTTATTTTTTATACTCTGTATATTTATTCTTATTTGGTAGTGACCACTACAATCCCCTATAACAAATTGGAAAAAATTGCGACCGAAAAATTACAAAGCCAGGAATTTTAATATTCAGTGCCATACATTTAAATCGGCCCGCTACTTCATGCACGCCTAGCTGAATGGCTCCAGAGTAAAACAATCCTGCTGTTGCTTCTTCCCATGTATGGGTTTTCTATGAGAAAAGCCTGCGTGTAGTTCCCTCGGTGTACAATTGATGCCAAAACAGGAAAAGGCATTTTTCGATGACGATCGAGTAAAATTAAAGGATATGACAACGAAGTTGAAAAACCCGACACATGCAGTGTACTGTCTAAACGAAAAACAACAAAACCTACAAAAGCAAGACTACCTCGGAGATCATCAGCTGCAAAGTTTTTTGAATTTCGTGGCTGCTTAAGGTGAATCGCCAAGAGAACGCAGCAAAGTACACACAGAGCTAGAATAACGAATGACAACACAATCTTCTTCAGAAGTTTTCTTCGTGGTTTGGATGAATGAACTGTTCCAGGTTCATCTAAATCCTGCAATGTCTTCACGTAAATGACCTACAGTTTCGGTTTTTCGTATATTTCAGTATCATCCGTTGGTGTTGGCGGCAGAGGCTGAAGTGACGCTTCTTTTCCGGACCATTTCGACTCATCATTGAGTACCTTCGCCATGTTATATGATAGAATGCTGAGTAGACTTCGTAACAGAACAATAGTTTTGTGAGTTTTAGCTTTTTGGTTCTCTGATAACTTATGTTTGCACCTGTTTATTGTAAAAGCATCTTGAAGTTGGCAAATACTAGTCGGGCTAATATTGTGTTTTGTTTGAAGTTTACCAGGGAGACGCTGTCTTAGAACACAAATATTTTGTAAAATTTACACATCTAGGCTAAATAGCCGGACTAATTTTCAAAAAACTATTTAAATAAATGTAACGTTTGCTTCGTAAACTCGAAAACATGAAAAGACGACGAAGTTGCTTATGTCACGACACGTTTTAATCGGCACGAAGAAACAAAGGCGACAATATATTTTACAGAATATG
This sequence comes from Phenganax subtilis, assembly GCA_025434845.1. Lineage (NCBI taxonomy): Eukaryota > Metazoa > Cnidaria > Anthozoa > Malacalcyonacea > Clavulariidae > Phenganax > Phenganax subtilis. The sequence continues at coordinate 1,218 of JAOBYK010366462.1, read as the reverse complement.
CTTTAATATTTTTCTGCAAAATAAAAGTTTTCCTCGAACGCCACATTAAAAGCCAATATGCATTCCACACAACTGTAGACGTATTTGCGATTTATTTTCCGATGGAGGAATTTTGCAAGTTAAGAGAATTCAACAAATGCGAGCATTACCACACCGAAAATAAGAAGAAACAAGAATTGCTTATTAGCCATTTGAAAATAACAACTAAATATTGCAACAAAACTTTTAAATGTTATTGTTACTTATTATAAGTCTTGAAAGTATTAGGCCCAACTCACAACAAAAAAGTAAGGTATTGTGACGGTCGTAATTGTCGTACACAACAAGTCACAATATCTTTATCAAATGCTAAAAGATTCAGAAATATTCTTAGCAGCAAATTTCATAAAAATTATTTGGAAGCTGTTGTAATTCGGCTGTTTAGAAAGATGGTGACTTTCTGTTTACGACAGTTATAACTGTATATTGAAACCTGTCTATAAACGGACAGGTGGCTGTGATCGCTTTTGCCACAATGTGTATTGTGCCAATGACAGAAGGCGCAGAAAACATAGTAAGTAGTCTTATTATATAATTAAAGAGCGTGCTGCCAGTCTAATGATTATGCTACGAGATTAAAGAGCGTCCATTCAGCCTAAGGAGCATGCCCTGCGCCTAACGTGCGTGTTCGGTTTTCTCAATCTAAGAAGCATGTTACAAACATAGCGATCCTTCTTAGTTTCTTCTTAAGAATTGTGTTCACACCTTGAATATAATTGTTTTCAATTCAAGGAGCGTGCTGTCAGCCTAGAGAGCGTACTCCGAGTTTAACGGTGTACTTGCTGCTTAGGAATGCGCTCTGGGCCGAAGGGACTTGCTCCCAGTCTCATTAGCGTGTTTTTAGCCTGGGAACGTGTTCGGCGGTAAAAGGGTGTGCTCTCTGCTAAAAAAGCTTGTTTCGGTGCAGAAGGATTGGAACGGACAAGAAAGTTTTTTGTTTGTCAAAGTCATTAATTTCGACCCTGATCTCAAGAAGTAAAGAAAATTTTTCTGCCCGTTCCTATACACAGCGTAATACTTTCCTGAGTGGAAACACAAGCATTTGGTGAAGCATTTTTAACGCGCTCTTAGAACGTTAAATTTTTCAAACTCTTATCCTTTTTATACCAACAAATAAGCTCGTAATTGTTCTGAGTCTAAACTTTTTTCTCGTGGTTGCTTGAACGGTAAAGTTTTATT
>JAOBYK010366461.1:0-38753 GCA_025434845.1 Phenganax subtilis | reverse complement strand
TTTTTCAGTAAGCTCATCTACTTGTTGTTTCAATCTACGAGGCAATTTCAAAGAGTATGTGTGATCATGCTCATAGACATTGTAAACATGTGCCTTTTTTGAAACAATGTCTACCTCATTTTCCTCAATCAGTAGTTCCTAGAGCATTTTGGTTTTTGTCCTGTGATACCTACGTTCTCAAGTATTACCCCAGAACTTGAGGTTTCATTATCTACTTCACCTACTACAGTTTCTGTTACTGAAACACCTGGTTCAAACATACTTTTCACATCAGCAACAGTCATACCTCCCTCACTTGGTTTTTCAAACATACTTTTCGAATCTCTATCACTTAGAATTTCCTGAGTCACCTTTGTTTTAATCCTGTATCTTATGCAAGAAAACATTTATAAACTATATATATATATAGATGCATACATGCCTAGTAACTACAATTTGTTTGCTCCTTTTGTTGGGCTATTTATCAGGTTTTATTTCTCCATGACCTGAAAAGACCTTGGCCATTATATAGTGAAGGTACAGGGAAGCTAGCAGTAGTTGTTAACTTATCATGACTTTAGATGAATTCAGTCATTGACTCAACATATTTTCAAGACCATTTATGAGAATATCCAAAATAATGCATTTTAAGTTAAATCTAATGGAACACACCTGTGAAGTCTTAAATATTGTTGGCACGGGTCAGGTTGTTTTTTGACCACTTTTTTTTACCATATACACACTGAAATGCTCCAAGCTAAGCCGACTTTCTTTTGTCCGCACAAACTTGATGGGTGAGTTCTTGTTCACATTTCAACCCATTTATTGTACACCTCGGGAAACAATTTTGCGTCAGGGAAGCTACCATAACATAAAAAATAGTTTGTGATTTCCACAGAAAAATATTTCAATATTCACAGACAAATATTTTAATATTTTAAGTATTCCTTGCACTTTTCATATCTACAATCCTGGGCAAAATCATGGGAACACTTTTAACAAAAATGTAATTATTTATGTTCGTCAACAAAAGCATATGCATACCCCCCCTCACCCCCTAACAATGTTGGGTTTGATGTTTCTCGCAACAAGAGATTCGAACCAACATTGCACGGGGGAAGGGGGGGCAACAGCACCAAAAGCAGAAGGTGGGTTTAATTCATGTTATTTGCGTTAATAAATCATAGTGATAAAGTCGTGTATATGTGCGGTTGTTCCCATTATTTTTGGCCAGGATTGTCTGAAACGTATTTTTGCTGTTATTGGGATTTAAGTGGCATAAATAAAGTATCTTGAAGTTGTAGTTAATAGCAAAGCCACATTTATCATGTATGTGTTGTGTTGCGTGATATATACATGAAATATACACATAGAAACGCAAGAAATATGAGATTTATAAAGGGTGACTATGCATAATCGACCCGTTCAAGTGCGCATTTTGCTAATACACTTGTTAATTGTTGAGCCAACATCTGTAAATGACAGTCCATTCTTTCCACGTCTGACGCGCCCATTTTTCTACTTAAAGGTGGCTCAATTGACCGTGCCAACACAGATGTGGGAATGTTAGGTGGCATTTCTTTTCCATTTTGAGACCACTTCCCTGCTCTGAGCAAAGAAATTTACTACCTTGAGGTCATTGCTGTGCGAAGTTTATTCTAGATAACAGGATTTAAGAAAATTTTATTCAAGAACTACCAAATACATAAGTGTGCATTATTACGTGCGCAGCCTGTTCAACACCATGTGTCATGTGATCACAATCACACAGTGCTCCCTATTTAACTCAACAATATAAGTACTTCCCAATTCATATATGACATTAGAATTAAGCAATACACATGTTATTGCCATTACCTATAGCTGTTCTTATAATACGATACTATGCGCATTTTATCCAATTATGAACAGTACTCCACACTTATGTAAATATATGATAGGAATTCCTTTTCAATTTTCAGAATGCCTGGTGGAGTACTGTTCATTCTCATTGAATCAATGCTGCTCTCCAGTAAAAAAACGGTTGAACAGATGTATTTTATAAGTGATAATCATTTTGTGTTTATCAAAATGTAAAAAGTTGCAAGAATTTTGAATATTATGCGAAGGTTTGTGGAGTATTGTCGGCAGAAACTGCTATTGATCTCCATGTTCGTCTGTAGTGTTTACAGGTCAGCGCAATGTGCTTATGCATTTGTCGTTAATAGCAACAATTATGAATTCACGTAACCCGTGTCACCAACTATCGAACTGCCTCGTTAACATACCATTGTAAATTACATTCAACGTACGATACAACTTTCATATATGCTCTAGTATTTTATTCAATTACCCTTGGCGTTAATCAAAGCATCTATTCGTTGTGGCAAACTTGCAATAGTTCGGTCAACCTCTTAAGTGGGAAGATTTTCAAACGATTTCGGTACTCATTCAGTGAACTGGCCAAAGGTTTCAGATGTAATACTTTCTCTATAGCCTCGTTTTCCAAATTAGTTTTGATCAAGTGGAAAATATTTTCGATTGGATTTAGGCCTGGTGATCGAGGTGGAATCTGATGAAAATCAGCGTCAATAGCTCCTATTGCCTTGCATGCAGTTTTGCTTGTCTGAGATGGATCATTGTCTATGAGAAACAACCGGCGTCCATTTCTCTTAGAACCACATTTTGCAAAACAGATATTGAAATGCTGACGAATAAACTGTTTGAAGAATTTTTCCGTCATTTTCTCATATGGCACCTTAAGCACCACACCCTTACCATGTGCTATGGCTACCATGACATGCAGCCTTTTCCTGCCTGCTAATTCCTTTGAGCCCTCTCCTGTTATGACAAGACCTTCGGACCTCTTCCTCGATACTCTTGCCTTAGGAGTAGTTGCACTCTTTAACGGGTTATGTTTGTAGACAAAGTAAACTGCATCGAGGTAAAACGCAACTTCTTCTTTCCAAAACATTGAATTATTGGCCATACAATGCTTCATTTTTCTTGTGTATCTCCTGCATAACTTCCTGTCTTTCTCATTTATTAAGCCTTTTTTGTGTGCCTGATAAAATCCATAGCTGTTTTCGTTTAATATTTGCGAAAATGTCCTACAACTAGTCATTTCAAACCTTAGACCACTATCTCGAATGAGTGTTTTCACAGTAAGATTGGGATCTGTTTTCCTTGAATGCTTGAGGCATCTGATCAATTTTCTTACTGAAGAAGTGGATCTGCATTTTTTAACTACAAGAAATTTTTTAGTATCGTCATTATGGCAATGTGTGATGCTAAGTACACATTTACAATGGTTGACATTGGTGGGTATGGAAGAGATAATGATGCAGCAATATTTTCAGAATCAGAATTTGGACAAGTATTTGCAAAAGGAAAAGTACCTATTCCAAGTCCTTGCAACAGGGGAAAGTTCACTTTGCCATATGTGACAGTTAAAGACGATATCTTTCCCTTAAAGTCGTGGCTCCTCAAACCATATGACAACCATTTTTAAAAGTCCAGCAAAATCCTAGGTATTTCCTGTGCATGGGGAATATACTTAGATGGTGGGAACCACTTTTTAGATCAAACTTTATCATGAATCCCCCCTTCAAAAAGTATTCAATTGCTTTGTTATGATCCTCTAATTTAATTTGTCTTTTATGAAGACATGCATTAATGATTCTGAGGTCTAATATGAGGCATTTCTTTCCCGACGGTTGTATAGAAACTGATAAGGGATTCACAACATGCAACTCTTTCTGAGATTGTACTTCCGTAATTCTGTCTTCTTGCAATAACTCTTCAATGGCCGCGCTAACAAACTGGGCGTTTAGTTTAGCAGACCTGTTGTTATTCTTAGAAAGATAGGGTGGTTCTGACTTCATTCGAATTTTATATCCTTCAAGAATAGTATTTGTTATGAACTCTGGAACTTTTATTCCTCTCCAAAAACCAATATGCATTTTCAGTCTAGTCCTGACTTGGGGTAGAGATATAGACTTATAGTATCTACCATGGCGTCCTTAACACTAAGCTTGTACTCTGCTTCACACTCTGATTTTACCTCTAACACACAAGTTTCTTTGTCTGACAAATCACTAGGTTCACTTTTCAGTCTCACCAGTTGTTGTGTTCTGCTGAGCCCAAGCTCTTTTGAAGCATTTAGTGCTCCCAGCGCGGCTTGGTATCTGACCCAACAGCTTGAGCTCCAATGTCCACGATAGCTGCAAGTGAAACGGATGTCTGAGAACTTTGCATGAAACTGCTGACTACCTTTGTCTGTGAGTCATAAAATAGATTAAAAACAGTGAGAGCTACTGTAACGTATTTTGTATATTTGTCTACCAATATACACAAATACATGTACAACATACATGTGCAGGTGGACAAGTACATACATACCCTTACATATATAGATACATATACATATTACCATGATTATTCAGGTATTGAATACTATGCATTCATGTGTAAACAAGACACACTGCAGAAGAGCTCAACTAAATTTTTGCATTCAGTGTTGACTACGTGTGTGTGTGTGTGTGTGTTGTTGCTGAAAACGTGAATGATACCTATGTCCTTACTATCTTATATACACCAGCCTATTATGTGAACAATAGCCACTAATTCCTTGTCATCCAGTAATCAAGCATGATGAGATGCATCATGCATGCACTCATTACGTCAAGCAAACAGAAAAATGCATTTTCATTCTCCCTCATTCCTTTCGTCCGAATGAAAAACCTTTTCCTGTTAATTCCTCCTTTATACAATACACATGAACAACTCTGTTGTTGTTTACAGGCTAAGCTATTTTTTCCTCAGGTCTTGCAAAATTGTTCCCAGAGGGATTTCCTCGGGTCTTTTTGTTCCTAGTTTGCCATTATCTGTTTTTTCCTCTTTACTGCTTTGTCCTGAGTTTTCTTGAACCTTTTTTTCATCTTCAAAATCTTCTGCAAGTTTGTCGCTCTCATATTTGTTAACAGCAAGCCAACCAGTCTCACTTTCTCAGTTAATTTTATCAGCTTCTGATGCTTTTTGACCAAATTCAGAGCATCTTGTGCAGAGTGGAACGCTCTTCTGATATTCTGATTTTCTCTGTTGATAAGATGTATGACCTCTGTAATGACGTCTTCTGTCTCAATATTATGTAGGCATTGCTTTGCATTGGACTTGTACTTTAACCTTTGTGCATCCGTTTCTCTTTGGATTTTCCATGTCAAAGATAGGACTTCATTTGGCTCAAGCATATGTCCACTGCTTGAAAGGTTTAATGAACCAGGAAGGTTGTATAATCTCGAATTGGTCAACTTTTGACTCCCTGTTTTCATGAGACATTTCTTGAGTTGCTTTTCCCTGTTTGCCATCTGATAATGTGTGTGCTTCCATTTCATTGTCTTCGGACATCGTGTTCAAATCAATTTTTGTATTCAGTTTTGACTATGTGTGTGTGTGTGTTGCTACCAAAAACGTGAATGACACACCTACGTCCTTACTATCTTATACACACCAGCATATTGTGTGGATAATAGCCACTAATTCCTTGTCATCCGGTAATCAAGCATGACGAGATGCACCATGCATGCACTCATTATGTCAAACAAACAAAAAAATACATTAGATAGATAAATAGTGAGTGAGATGGATAGATAGATAGATAGACAGTGAGATAGATACTGACATACCATTTGGTTTGCCAACATCATGATCATCAATCGTATCATTGTAAAGTCCAAAGTATAAAGAGCACTAATAATTCCTTAGGCATTGCCCATTTGAGCAAACTGCCAATGCAGTGGATAACACGTTTTCAACTTCTTTTAAAATTTTAAAATGGAAAGAGTATGATTAAAACAATAACACTTTTGAAAACATTGAGCTTTGAGGAATTTTGTAAAATTTTATATACCTTCTCCCCTTCTTTTCTTTGCTAATTCCCCACCTATAAATCTCACAAAATACAGTTAAGGAAACAAGTAAGCAATTATTCTCTTTTAACGGGGAACTCTATCCCAAACAAATATTAGGTTTATATACAAGATACTACCTTGAATAGATTGTTCCTGAAGTACTGCGGTCCAAATCGTCATAGTAAAGGAGAAATCGTTCATCAAAGTTCGCGATTTTTTCAAATTTTGACACCATTTTGCTCTCTTGCATGAAGGCGCGAGTTTGGTCAGCGGCATAATTTTTTGACGTCATTGAGTGCTTCTCATTGTGTGGGTATTTAAAATAGTGGCACGCCATAGAAAATTCATAATTTTCCACAATCAAAGTTTTTTGAAAGCAAAATGCTGCATTGCACCATACCTTTGTGCACAAACGGTGGTCGAAAGACAAAAGGAACAGGTATTACTTATCATAGGCTGCCGAATGGGTCGCTTAAAAGTGTATGGCTGCGTAATTTACGTCGGGAGAATCCTCGTTGGCGTGCAAATACGTTCGTCTGCAGTGCGCATTTTACACCAGATTGCTTTCAACCATCAGTTGAAGTAATTCCTGGTTTCAAGAAGCGTAAGACATTAAGACCATCAGCAGTACCAACTTTGTTTGCTTTCCCAACAAAGCTTTAATGACTTCAAAGCCAGACCGTTGAGTGAAAGGCAAATCCAAAACAGAGCAAAGCAGGTGTGCAACCATTTAGTGATGGTATAAACAATTCTGTTGCTCATATAATTGCTTATAAAAAATGCAATATTTGTATATTTACACACAATAAGTAAAAAAAATATATATTTTACAACATTCATGAAATTAAATGCATGATAGTACATGTTGTATTAATGGAAAAGCCCCATTAATGTACCAGTTAGTTAATATTTAAAATATTGTGCAAAAAATTAGGATATTTTCATTAGTTTCATGACACATTTTGAGTCAATATCTCTGCTAAAGGTTGCAACAACATTGGAACAAGTCAACTTAGCAGTGGATGTGAATAGTTACAATGTTGATGGAAGTATAGATGAAAACATGGAATCTTCAATTGCTGGTGTCGAACTAGATACCTGCAGTGCAACTCCTATTGAACGTACACATCAAGATAAAGAGGTCCAGGTTCGGCCATGTTTTGGGCAAATTAAAATGTTTAAAACTGTTGAAACCCAAACTGAATTTGTTGATGAACACTGCAACACAGCAATACGCCCTGATGATGTAAGCAAGGGACTTCATTTACAAGATCACACTTATTTTTCGACTGTAAGTAATGATTCTTCAACTGATGAGAACACACAAATCGTAGAATCATGTCAAGCAGTATGCACACCAGTTTTTGACGAAAAATTGCCACTAGTTGTACATGATGATGCCCAAAAGGAAATGTTGGTTGAATTGACAAACCAAGATTCTTCAAATGATGCAGACCCCAGTTGTCTGAATGATGATGGAATTGATGCTTCATATTATCCTTCAGCTTCTGATGATGATTCTGAAACAGATGATGAGTGTTCAAGCACTACTACACCTTCAATGGAGAAAAAGTTTATAGTGATTGAGAGTAAGCTGCATAAACTATTCACGAATTGTCGACGTTGTGGAATTACTGTTGATACGACAACTCAAATAGTTGTGGGCAGTATGGTTAGAAATAACTACTGATTGCATGAATGGCCACTGAGTATCTTGGGAATCCCAACCATGATTCCAGCTGCTATCATGTTCAGTGGCAACACATACAAACATATTGCAGATTTTGCTGAGCACCTCAACCTCGGATTTGTAAGTGCTTGTCGTTACTACACTGTTCAGAAAACCATCCTGTTCCCAGTGGTACAACGCACTTGGATAAAAACCCAGACAGCAATAGTGAAGCATTTAAAGCAAAGACAGAGTGTGGATGTTTGCGATGATGGGTGGTGCGGTAGTCCTGGGCATTCGGCCAAATATGGCACTTATACTCTCACAAATGAGAAAACCAAATTAATCATGGAATTTAGTGTGGTCCAAGTGACAGATGTGACATTGTCTAATGCCATGGAATACGAAGGTTGCAGAAGGACACTAAATTCCATCATCAAGAAAAAGGTTCCCATCAGATGCCTCACTACAGATCGCCACACAACCATCACTGCAAATATGAGAACAAAATATGCCAATATTGTCCATCACTATGATGTATGGCATCTTAGTAAGTGGGTCACCAAAAAATTGAGAAAGAAGGCAAAAACGAAGGACTGCAAAGAGTTGCTTCAATGGATCCAAAGTGTTTCAAATCATTTGTGGTGGTGTGCTGCAATATCTGAGCACAATGCTGATATTCTCAGGGAGAAGTGGCTGTCCTTGTTGCATCACATCACTGGTAAGCACTGCTCGAAGGCATCCAAGGAATTCAAATTGATAAGGCAATGTGGACACCCTTAAATGAGTAAAAAAGATCAAAGATATACTCTGTGGCTCAAAAGTGGTTCTCCAGCTCATGTTGCTTTGGAAGAAGTGGTGACTAACAAGAAGCTCCTAAAAGATTTGGCAAAGCTAACCGAGTTCCATCACACAGGTGAATTGGAGTCTTACCATTCCCTTATGACAAAGTATGTGCCAAAACGTCAACATTTTAGTTACAATGGAATGGTGGCTCAAACTCAATTAGCTATCTTAGATCACAACGCTAATGTGGACAGATGCCAGGCCATAACAAGTAAGGGGGGAAACCAGGGTGAGAAACGATTTAAGATTGCTTGTGGCAAGCAGAGGAAGCAATGGGTCGCCAAAGAGATTAAAACTGTTAAGTCCTACAGCTACATTAAAGGCATGATGAATGATGTAATGCTAAGTCATGAAGGCAAGAAATTTGAGTACAAGCCAAAAATTCAAGCAAAAAATATAGCCCCAACCCCTAGACCGCCAAAACAGGATGTTGTTGACAAGCAACTCACTTATAGACAATAGGCTAACTGAAAGTTACAGACAATGAATAAAATACAGGTGTGATTCAATTACCCTGCAGCTTTAATCCCACAACAATAATCTTATTCATCAGCAAACAGGAATCCAACAAATACAAAATCTTCTTCATTGTCTGGCGGTGGGAAGTGTGCACGAATGCAACTGACAGCACAAGAAGGAAGAACAACGCGAATTTCCTTGCCTAGAACTCATCAACACCATCGCACTAGCTGGCGGTATGCAGCATGCCTATTTTCTTTATGTTTCGGGCCCTCATACGCCTGACGTCCGTACTGCTGCCTATACTGAAACCTAGCAGCCTGTAATACCCATTGATCTAAACAGACCGTATGAAAGCCTGTTATACACTTGTATGGATGGCTTGGTCTCTCGTGCTCCATAACTTCTTCATTTTTACTGATGACCTGTTCAATTTTGTGACAGCAGATGCATTCTTCCTCCCTGTCCATTATTTGACAATGCTCGCATGAACACCTAACAACAACAACGATTATGATGAAAATTACACGACAGAAAGAGATAAAAATTTAATTAGCCAAGATGAAGTATAAAATTATGACTTCTCACCAGTCAAGGTAACCCAAACGAACATTTGATGCGTCCTCATCAATCGCCATACTTAGTTCGCCGTCGATGCCAGCTGATTCACCGCTATCGCTATCAGCTCGTCTTGGTTCAAACTGGTAGCCCAGGATTTTGTGCGCTTGTAAAATGTTATCATGAAACTCGTCTAAGCTCACACCTGAAGAACTAGAACTTCTAGAATGTGACGAATTATCGCTCGATCACTCCAAAACATGAGCATCCATAACTGAGAGTATACAAAACACTAACATATGAAACAGCAACAATGCAAGAAGCACTCGATGACGTCAAAAAACGATGGTGCTGACCAAACTCGCGCCTACACACAAGAGAGCAAAATGGCGTCGAAATTTGAAAAAATCACGAACTTTGATGAACGATTTCTCCTTTACTATGACGATTTGGACCGCAGTACTTCAGGAACAATCTATTCAAGGTTGTATCTTGTATACAAACCTAATTTGTTTTGGGGGTAGAGTTCCCCTTTAACAATTTACAAGCAGACATCATGAGGAAAAATAATTTCCCAAAAACTTTTCGAGGTACAAACCTTGTTCTTTGTTGGCATCTGTGATGAATGATGTCAGCACATGGTGTATTAGTGTTTAACATGCTTTTTAGTTTGATACAATACACCCACAATTGATCTAAATAAGTTATGCATTATTTGGAAGGACTAAAGCCAAGTGCGAAGTGAAGTAAGGTCATGTCATATGGAATAATAACTGATGCACTCACATCTTCCATGTGACTGTGTATAAGACTGATAGTAAGATTAAGAAAGTTCAAATAGTAAATAACAGAATTGTTTGTTCTAGAGCACAATGACCAGAATACTTAGATTTTCAACAGAAAGTATAACTCAAAGACCCAAAGTAGAGTTATTTGATGATGCTTATCAGGGCTGACGACAGGTTTATCAGTCTATTCAAATCTTGAAATTTACAATTCTTCATGCAATATCATTAAAAACTCAGCTACCTTACCAAATTTGCTTTTTAAACATTTTTCGTGGTGCAACTTGTAGCGACAGTATACTATACTCCAACACAAGGAAAAAGAAATGTTAGATGAAGATTACCTATAATATATGGGTAATGGCTATTGATATAGACTTGAGAAGTGCATTCTGAAAAAATTGTGCGAGAAAAAGGATTAAAGGCCATCTTTTCTGTTTCTAGCAAAAGGTCTCTATGTTCTTAATTTTTTGTCATGTTCTCCATCTGTAACAAAAAGACCTGGAGAGAAGGCAATTGAATAAAGATTCCGATTTAGAAGACTGACATTATAAAAAGCAATACTATTGGTCTGTGCAATAACAGCGGATATGACGATGTTAATTCAAATCAAGTTCTAATGATCTTTAATGTGTAACAAAGTTACAACATCATTTGTAAGTCCTTCTTACTCTAAATACCTTGGTAGAAAGACTGAAATATTGTGCTCTTTGAGTTCATACACAAACGAAAATTATATTATCAATATTCTTTTTTGTTTTCATTTATAATGAAGGTAATTATTTACTATTCAGTAATGAATAGCGTAATGGACTTAAAATTTTGTAAACATGATGCTATTATTATTTTCGATGAAGAAAAGTAGCAGTTCATTGTACAACTTTGACATAGGAAAGACTGCAACTGCAATGACTTGTTTTCCGGATCTATGAAGAGTCATGGAGAAGGACAGAAGGTTTCTGGTCAAAGATTGCAGTACATGTTTGTGCAATAGATAATGATCGTGTTCTGAAGAGTTTGTACATAATACGGAGAAAACATAGAGGTGGGGTTCAGAGTATTTTTAATGATTGAATGAGTAAGAAAGAACAGAATATTAAAATAGGAGACGTTTGCGTTATTGTATAGTAATAAGGAACTTAAGATTTTAGGATGTGAGTTCAACGACGCAAATACTAAAATGAGCACTTTTCATTTTAAATACAAGCCCACAAACCCTTAATAATGCATTTGTGTTGCTATATTCATATACATTACGAATCTAATATAAGGAAACTTTTCCTGAAATTCAGAATAAAAAACTTGTCATTTGTCTTGGGTACAAAGTTCACATTGTTGATGAATAAGGTTCTCAAACATCACGTCGCCCTCACCAGAACTAAAACTAGGACGTGGTACATAGGTTTCTTCAACCACAGCAGAGGCTTATTCCAATATTGGCAGAGTCATATAATTATACTGAAACATTACTGTTATATCAGGGGCACTGTTAAATGTTACCGTTAAATGCTACTGTTATACAGGATGTCTCCAAAAAAACGTAATCCAACTTTAGCACGCTATTGTGCAGAAATTACTGGGTAAACGGGTGCAATTCTTTAATATTTAGAAAGATCAGGCTTTTAGCTGTCGAATGGTATGTTTTTTAAAATACATGGAGTAAAAATAAGCAAATATGAGCTTGATGAAAAACCTTGGTCAAAATTGCATTCTTTCACCTCTGCGCCTAATTTTTGAGCTACTAAACAAAAGAAAACGCAATTAATCAACGACATGTCAAAAATTGGCTTTATTTCTTCTGCAACACGTGCGGGAAAACTGCTTATGCATACGTAATTAAACGCTACCTAGGTCCCTAAGAGACTTGATTATCAATGGTGGAAAGAATGCGATTTTGACCAAGCTTTTTCATCGCGCTCGTATTTGCTCATTTTTACTCCATATGTTATGAAAAACACGTCATTCAACAGCTAAAACCGTGATCTGTCTAAATATTCAGAAATTGCACTTGTTTGCCAAGTGATTTTTCCACAATAGCGTGTCAAAGTTGGATTACGTTTTTTTTGAGACACCCTGTATGTTAACGTTACAAATGCTATTGCTACATTGAGCATGTGTCATAGAATCTTAAGATCTCAAATACTTTGAAGTAGTGCATATGGAGTATCACTGAATTTAAATAACATTTTCTTCTATAAATTTTTCTACAATTTTTGCGCGACTGGACTAGTTTAGTACATAAATTGTGGTAAATTGTTAGCATTTAGCCAAAATATCGCAGTACATAATAGTACATCCAAGTACTCTAAAATCACAGAAAAAGATTTGGTATAGTTGTCTCATAAAAACCATTTTCCTTTAAAAACAGTTGCTATATCTCATGAAGTGCATTGTATTTTGCTAGTAATTTTACAAAGAAACTTGTCTTTCTCACCACAGAGCATATTGATGAAGTTTCGACTAATGTCACAAAGCAAGCAGAAAGTAGTGATTCATTAGAGCAAATTGGATTTCTATTCCATTGCCCACAGTCAGACCACCTGGACAGTACTACAGTATCAGAAGTTAGTTGAAATCAGTGCATACTGGGCCATTTTTGCCAGGATGGGGTAACTGGGAAGTTGGCACTATTTGTAATTTGAATGCAGTCCAGCTGCATAGACACAAGATGATGTGGCATCCTATTAGAAAATTTAAAAATCAATAGTCCCTGACACACCATTTATTACATTGTTATAAGTGATTTAAGCAATTATATGATAAACCACAAATGCATTGAGCAGCAGAAGTAGTGAATATTTGGATATTGCCTAATAGAATAACATGTAAGCGATAGAGTGACATACCATCCATGCTTTGCCCCCCTAATTGGCCCCCTTCCTGCCAGCACGCCACTAGTTGAAACTAAGTGCAGTTGGTACGAACATCCCAGGATTTTGCCCTGGGACTAGGAAACATGTTTCCAATAAATCTGCGCATTCTGTCTGGATGTTCGCCCCCTTTCAAGAAAGTTTATTTATGGTTTCGGTGGGAATTTTTAAAAATATTTGTCACTATGTGGTGTTTTTTATTCCTGTGAAAGTCTTTTCAAACATAATTCAGCCAGCAAAAAGATTCTTCTTACTTGGGGTGGAAACAAATTATCTGAGACATCACAGAATAAGTATATGTTGTTCAACATTGTCTGCCGGTAGATAAATTATCATGCCATAAATACAATGTTTGACACTTATGCTACCCTGAAAATGTTAAAAATAGTCAGGGCGCCAGGTGAAAAAAACTTACCCAATCAAGGGACAATTGAATTTTGTAATAAAATGTACTTTAAATATTTCTGATTGCGAATTCGTAAGTTGGCAAGAGCAGAATTTCTTGCAGCTGTGTGTCAACAGCGTTTTCTTCGTTATTCCTCGATATTGGTTGCTTCTTGCGCAAACTTGTAAATGGCGGTCAAACTCGATAAGAGCCTGCGAAATTTTGGTCATCACAATAAGTTTTCTTCAAGAACTTCACATAGTATCATCATGATTGGGTTGGTTGCAGTACGCTTTAGTGGTACGCTTGCATCAAAATATCAAAATTCACCAAATGTCTCTAGAGACCTTGTGGTTGCCAGAGTAAGCAGCATTGATATGGAATAAAACTGATCATGTTTTTTTCATAAATCAGTTTGATGATCGAAAAAACATTGTTCATGGTAGAGTTTTAAACTTAGGTGAGACACGTGGCCAAAGAAAGAGCTAATCTAGAAAACGACTTACTATACAATGCTAGTCATCAGTGTCAGAAAACAATCCAAATTCTTCGACATTATCTTCATCTGACAAGTCGTTTGTGCATTGATTACAAGAACACAAATCTGTACAGTTTAATCCATTTGCAAAGCAGGAACAGTTGTTGTTTTTACAAGCAGATATTTCGCATCCACAAGACAAACATTCTAAAATTGAATCCAGCGCAGGTTTCTGACTCATCCACTTTACTTCTAAGTGTCCTTTACTTATTTGAAACCATCCGTTCTGGTCTGGATCTGGAACAGTAAAGGATGTGTTCAGAGCTGACTTCCATACGTAAGCCACATAGTTTGCTCATTGGCAATGTAAAAATAATTCATCCTGGAGGTAGCTGTTGGAGGTAGCAGTTGGAGGTAGCTGTTGAGGCTCTGGTACTTTATTTTTTGAGCAAAATTTCTGATAACACACTTCGTTAATGTCGTCGGCTCCATTGATACCATAGCATTCTGCAAGCATCTCTTGAATAACCGGAAAGAGCTCTTGATCAAAGAAGCAGCTATTTCCCAATTGCAAAAGGGTTTTTTGATAACGCTAACAGTTTTTGATCACCTTGTACACTTTTTGTTTTCCAATACCATAAAATGTGCTCGTAGTATCACAGCCACTGAATGAATGTAAAGCAGGCAAAGCAGCACACATTTCAATTCCGATCTCGCCAGCAATATGTGATATGAACAAAATTCTCTTCTCTGACTTGGTTCCGACCTCAACAGAAAGGTTGCATTCGATCAAGTCGCTGTAGTATATTGCCAAAACTGCGACATCACTGTCAACAGTTGAAATGCAAATATGTTTGGCAAAGGAATGAGGTTGGCAGCAGAGGAACATTTTTGTGTCTGCTTCTTCTTGCTCTGCTCAAGTCTTCTTCTCTTCTACATGTAACATTGTTTTCAACAAACTCTATGCAATAACACTCGCTTTCCACGGTTACAAAAATTAATTTTCCAGCAATTACTGACTTGAAGCGTTCAGGGTCAGACCAATCTCTCAGAAGGAACCATACAAGATCCACTTTGCTGCAACCATCACTCAAGTATTTTTTGAATTGTTTAGGTCTCTTCTGCTCCCTTCTTGTTAGCTGGATTCGGATGCTGCGTGATGAAGCTCTTTGTTTACCTTTGCTACCTTTTAAAAAGTCATCTTTGTACTGATACGAGATAAAATATATTACTTTAGCCGACGATAACGTGATACATTTGAGAACATAATCAGAAATTTGCCCAAACATTGAAAGGTGATCAAGTGAAACAAGCTGTTGAAAAAGGACCATCCCATCAAATATTTGAGCGAAATCGTTTGGAAGGTTTATGACAAGGGGGTCACTGACGTCTTTTTCAATAGCTTCAAGCAACTTGGACTTCACCGTTTTGACGAAGCTTCCATCAGCAGTGGCCAACGACCATGGTGTTGGACCTAATGAATATCCGAGAACTTTCTTCACAGAAACTATGCGCTTACCACATAGCACTAAGAGTCTGGCAAACACATCTCTATCAGCTTTTAGCATTAAGTTTCAGTGTTTAACTCTGCAGGACCTTTTCACTTTCATCGAAGCAAAGGTTTGCAACTTGAGTTTTGGAATTGGATTGTGAATGTCTACATTGTTAGATTCAATTCGATTATCAATGAAATCCAGAAGAGCCTCTTTCCCTTTCTTTTCTGCACCAATCATATCACTTTCTATGCTAGCGTTGCATTGCACGCCAGAGATAATATTAATGAGAGAGCTGTTTGTCTTGAATGGTGTACCCCAATCTTTCACTAAATCGTAAGCAAGAGTGACACACTGCTCATCAAACAAAATTTTTTTTTATAAGTCCTTCGTTATTGAGCTAGTTCCTGTCATTCCAGGGAAATTCTCTAAATTCGACTGGCATTTCACTGCAACATGACTGGTAAGAACGCAATGCTGAACAGTTCCTTCTGTGGTACTATAGCTGATAATTCCTCCTGCACGTTTCTGTTCTCTGTTTATTGTTTGCTCAATTGCTTGGTCAGAGGGAATCTTATTGAACCTGCTTTGTCATCTTCAAATCAAAAAATGACCTGCTTCAAACTCCTTATGTACATCAGGATGCGTGTCAGGTACTTCTTTCATTGTGACTAAATAGTACATTAGGAAGCGGGCATACTGCGGCCAACCGTATGCAAACATGCAAGGAAGCATGTTTTCAGTTGATTGTATGTGCAACTTCCAACCTCCCAGCTTGATTGATTGTGCAAAATCAAGCAAAGTTTGGACCATTTTTAAAAATGATGACCAGACATGCATCGTTGGGCAATAGGATCCTTCTAAAAGACTGTCTTTGTGTTCATAAATTTGGTTAATAATCTGTTTGTAATTTTGGCTGATCTGGGCAAGGGATTCACCAGTTGGTGAGGACACAAAACTGCAAAGCTTTAGGGCTTCTTTAAACTTTGTAGGTGATATTTAAGGTGTCCGACTGCTCCACAACAGTTTCTTCAAAACTTTCAAGCATGTGTCGTTTCATGGCATCGTAGAGGTACTTGAAAACTCGCATAGCATTATTATAATGCTTGCCATTCAGCATGCTATTTACGGAACTTTTTCCAAGAATATTTGCCTCAGTAATAAGATCACGAAGGCCGGCGTCTCCAAATCGTTTACCAATCACCGTTATGAAGATGCACATGATGTGGAAGCCTTCAAGATGCAAAACAATAAAAATTTTTAAATCAATGTAACGGTCATTCATCAAGATTTCAAAGGATTTTGCATAGATCGCCATATCAAAGACAACATCAGCTTCTTTCAAGCCAAGGTTCTCTGCCTTGAGTTTTAACTGAACAAGAAGTTCCAGTGCTGTATAGTGAGACGATGGAAACTGATTAATTGCTGGTAAATAGCCAGTTTGATGATAATCATTGCTGTCTTTCTTGCACAACAAATAATTAAACCCTGTCCAATTTGGTATTTGTTGCTCAGCATTTGCTTTACACTAAACTATTTTGCTAATAACGCACAGAGTGTCAATTGTGCGGGAACGTCATTCTTTCTCTGGGTGGAGATTCAGTTGTACATGTGTATGAGTTTTGTCACATTTTCTCTTGACTTGAATGTAAGCCGGTATTTCAATGGACATTGGCTCAAACTTCCTTTGTTTCCTTACGTCCTGTGATGCAATATTGATCTGGACTGGCTGAGGAGAATTCTGCATGCCTGGTGTGCTTTGGATGATAATTCCATTCGTGCAATGCATGGTCTCACCGTGCAAACTTTCAGGGTTAATGTCGCTATTATCCCATACAAACGTCACAAAACGAGATGGCTGGATAACTGCTAGGATGAAAGATCAATGAAATTTATTTCTAGACTGCTCATTTGCCAATCGGGTTTCGAGCACCAAAACATCATCGTAGGACATTTCGTGACCAAACCTATTAAGCCACTCGATCACAACCTTTGAACCTGTTTTGCGTTTAACCAAAAATGGGAGAGTTACATGTTTAGTTGTCTTTCTTCGGCCATTCTTGACGTGATAAAGAAGATCTTGACCAAAGGATGAAACCAAGCACCGCACTTTTGCCGTGTTTTTGTTTGGAAAAATACTACACAGTATACATGTATGCCTAATTTTATAATATACTGATTCATGTAGTTGAATATTTTTAAGCATTTCTGCAAGATTAGGAAGATTCTTACTACTTTATCACATAATAGCGCACAGTACCTACTGAAGGTGCTTGTAGTTTCTTGCAATTTCTTTTGAATTTCTTGTGAAATTTCAATTACTTTATCCTCAAGACTTTTTTCTTCATAGTCACATATTACCCGTTTTGACCTCACTACTACTTCAACTAAATTTCTCTTCTCGATCGTGTTGTTGAAAATGTATTCACTGCCATAGTTTGGAAACCAAACCCCAATTTCATCACCAAATGCTTTCTGAATTTTCCCCTTCAATTCTTGAATGCGAGACGAACCTGCCTGGCAATCTTTTGCTAAATATTTGGATTTCTTTTCTTCATAGATTTGCGGCAGTTCAGCTTAGATGTGGTAAAAGCAAATTTTGTAAAACGGTGAAGAGTTCCGAACGTTTCCACAAAATGTTGCCACACATGGGAGACAGGTTTGAATTTGATGAGTCTTTATCCTGCAATGCAAGTGATGATTGCAGAATGTTCTGGTGTCAGACAGTGTTCTAGCGTAAACAATGCCCAATATAGTAAATTCTGCACCAAAGCAAAAGTTCTGGAACCGCAGCAACTGCCACTGACAGAAGACGAACTTCTTCATTGTCAGATAGCAAATTACGTGGTCAGACAACAAACACTCCAAGTCCATTGGGACATGGCTGGATTCAAACGAATGGGGAATTAGAAATTAAGCAGATGAGTCAAAAACAAGTACCAGATTCTCTTATGGAATTCTTGTCCTGCAGTTGCAAGAAATCACATTGTAAAAACAACAAGTGCACCTTTGTTAGTCATGGAATGAACTGTGCAGACTTGTGTGTTTGTAATAATTGCTCAAACGCTTCATGAGATGAAGATGCTCTTAATGAAAAAGGATTCGAAGTTGGAGGATTTAATAGTGACACTGAAGATTAGGCTTGTTGTTTGTTGGCATAAAACATATAAGGTACATTGTCTTGCTGCTGTTGAATGACACTTTTCATCTCCCATTTCACGAATCGATCTGGTAATGCTACTTGTATATTGGAAGATGCAGTTCATATGGTTTGAAGTCAAGTTTTACTTCACGGTTGGCTTTAAATTTGGCTTACTACGTATTATTCCTGATGTTTTGGGAGAGCCTGGTGTAAATGTGTGTGTGTCTCCGGTCCATCAAGAAGGTAAGTATGAAAGGTTTTGACATGAAAATGCAAGGATATTGCAATTGTTACTACAATTATGGCTAATGATGATAGAATATTCAATTTAAAACAAAATTGTTCCTGTTTCATAGGTTTGACAATTTGTACGAATGTTGCAACAAATTAAAATTCACCTAAAATTACATGAAGTTCTCTCAAAATTTTGGCAACAGTGGTTAAGAAATTGCGGGCTCATTGCTTTTTTGGCCGCCATTAGTGATAAATAGCATTATGTGACAAGCAAGTGAGAAAACCTTGTTTACTGAAGCGTGCAAGTAAATTGAACGTGGCCAACATCCGAATCTCGCCACTAGCACGCTTCTAGCTATGTTTTAAACCATATAAGAATTTGCCCCTTGATGAGGTAAGTAAAACTTTGCCTGGCACTCTGACTATTTTTGTCATCTCCCCTGATGAGAATATTTTATGTTACATTGAACCAGTAGCCTTGATCGGAATTTTTGTCAATTGCTGGTTTCCTACTTTTTATTAAAAGACAAGAGGGCAATGACAGGTCAATGGCCATCTATTATTTTCAAATATTGTGTTTCTTCATAGGTGGCCAGCATACACGAATTGATTATTCAAGTGAAATTATTTCAAGTGAAGTTTTCATTTTTCAATGCTTGCCTTAGTGTTTGGTGGTAGTAAAAATAAAATTATGGCTTACTTAATCGAAAGGGAGCACCTCAGTTTTCACCACAAAGAGTTCCGGTGAAAGAAATACTTAACACAAATCATGCAAATACATGCAGTAAAATTTTAGTACTTTATCTTTCTGCATGGCCATAAACTTTTTAAACATACTAAACACTAGAAATGCAAAAATCAGATTATATGTTAGAAATCGTTGACGATTCGGTCAAATTTATTTAATGCACATTTATGCATGTATATGTTCTCTGCAATTATCATGAATTTTCAATGGAAACTTTTTTGGATACGCACTAGTCATTTCTTTCTCGGTTGCTGTTGAATTTGAACCAGATTTGATATTTTCCGACTCTTTTGATTTTTCAGAGATATCCGTCTCTGTAAATGGAGGATGATCAACACGCTGCTCGTGCAGTGAAATATAGTGAAAGATGATGGCAATGGGTATGCAACACATTCACATTAAGTACTATACAGTAGTTACCGTCCATGGGGATGTCCACTCGTAAACAATCCTTTTCTTTGTCTGACATTTTTTTCCGAACACCACTTTAGAAAGTCTTAGAAACAGTTACTCTAGTAAAGGCAATGTGTGGTGTAATATTTTGCGCGCAATTTTTTAAATTACTCGTCAGCTGATTACAATCATGTGAAAACCTTGGCAAATCAATGTCAAACCATGTGAGACTACAGCAGTATGTCCTTTATGAAGTCAACTGCATGCAGACAACACGTATGAATTGGGTGCGGCCGTTATCTTTGTGAACTACCTTTCAACAGATACAGTTGTAAAGATTTCAGAGCTGATTTAATTTTTCTAATATGCATAATTTGTTGAATTGAGTTGAAATCATGGTACGTATATAATTATTACTTCATTACAAAGTAAGTGCAATACATACAGCTACGCTTGCCTAGCTCTTACACACAATTTATGATTTTTAGGTTTTCGAAAAAGTGAAGCACTGCAGTGCATACAAACTACAAGAAAACATTGAAAATCTAGCTTTATCCATGACCGTATGCAAAGGGAGTAAAACTGAAGGCTGGCGCAGACCTGATGGATACTGGGCAACTCTGTGGATTCCCAAACACTAGTTACTTGCGAAACGCAGCATACAATATTTGGTGTCACGATGCGTTTGGCGTAAGAGAAAAATACGTCCGTCAGTTTGCAGCAAGTCGTTTGGTAGAGAATTCTGGAAAAAAACAGGTATTCTAGCAATATGGCAATTATTTTATACATTCTAAGGAGTTTTGCATGAGTTTTTTTTGCATCGCAAACACCATATAAAGGAAGACACCTTTATCCTGTTTTTGTAAGGTGACAACTATAGAAGCGGAAAATACCGAAACTATCATAGTGGAGGTACTGTAAAAACTTATGGAGGTGATGCTGCATGTTAGGATGTAGTGTCATGGATACATGCCACCACAAAAAACGTTGCACCACCTTTATCGGAGAAATCACGAGTCCTTAAATGAAATATAACAGATGTGAACTGGGTGTTAATACATTATAATAATTTGACTTTGCGAAAGAAACACATAAGATAACAATAACCCACGTGATAGACTTATTCATGTGCGGAAGTTTCTATGTTTTAGAAATGTTCGGAAAACAGGATGTAAACAATCTGTTGTGTCTTTGATTCATGGCACGAGATTTAATTTGGTGTATGCGAACCTGCAATGTTGTAAACCAGTAGAATATACACATAATTAGTTTGCTACTAATGTTTATTTAGAACTTTCGTGCTTTATTTCACCTATAATGTTTCAAACTGAATATTTTTACTGTGCTTATATAAATTTGTGATTGCGTTGGGTTATACAGTATCAAGCAACTCCCGCCACTAATTGTTTGTAAGTGTAGTCTCTGCTAAAATTATTATTAGGTCACATGCCTTTTATAATTTCTTGATATTGTTCAACTAAAAAGTAAAAAAAATTGACTAATTATTCATTTCCTCGATCATCACTTGAAAGTTACCCGTATGTTTCGTGCGCCGCAGGGCTCTATAAAATAGGGACCTTAAGCATGTAGGATAGCAACTCGACAACAACGGCGGAAACAAACTCCTTCAAATAAATGCTAGTAACAAAACCTGTCATATATTATCATTCATATGAATTAAATACAGTGTAAGAAGTTAAAAGATTTGTTTTATGTTTAAGACAAAATGTACTGAACCCAATTTTTTCTGCCTCTCAAAATGCAGACATTGTACACAAACCCTGAAATCCTGAGATTTGCAGTTTTAAACAGAATGCAAACGACCTCTAAGAATTCCCATAGGTCATTAAATATTCATTTCTTTTCAATAGCTTGTTATATTGAAAGCCTCGTTGTCGTTTGTTGCCGTTGTACTTGCTTAAGGTCCCTAGTTTCAGAGCCGTTGATGCAGCACATATTTGACACGAGTCCTTGGGCCAACATCAATTTAAGACGCATGACTGTCGCATTGCGTAAGGATTCTTGAGAAGTTCATGAAAGGGAGAACGATAGCTCATTTTACTTTGTGGGCTTGCAAAAAAAGCCAACATGCTTTGCCAATTAACTAGCGCAGCGCAGCAAACAAATTAAGGGGTGGTGACACGCTTCACACAAGATAGAAATACAAAAGTCAGTGTGCAGCATTTAGTATGAGAGAAAACTATAGAAGAATATTGTTGTACTGAATATGACAAATTTTTTGTGCATTTCTTAAGCACTTTTAATTGTTTTTTTTTAAAGCATTACAAATAACCTAAGCAGTATAACTCGTACATATAGCGGAAAAATCATGCAATGCGTGGATCCCATGCGTGGGAGAATGAGCCTGTGACACTGAACTATAATATATGGAAGGCTCGCTTCAGTCAATTGCATAATCTAAAAGTGAAGCGAAACATGGCGGATCATCAAGGCTGCTTGGGTACCGAACCAGACCTCCAAATGCGCACAGTTATTATTATGGCGGCAAAGGAGTGATACTCTGTCGAATTGAGAAACGTGAAAGAAAATTATTACACTTGGAAAATGGACTTAATAGCTGAACTACAACACATTTACATTTCCAAGTAAGTATTTATCCAATTTTAGACACTTTACAACCATAATAAATGATAAAATATAAGATAGTGAAAGTGTTCGACTGTTCTGCAAATTTATTTGAAGCGACATAAGTATTTTAATGTATAGTTTTGTGGAAACACAACGTAAATTTATATATGCAAAGGGCACCAACTGAACAAACTTACTTTGTTTTGCGACCAATGATAGAGTAGCAAATTTTATACTATCAATGAGTAATAACAATTCAAATAATGTACATGTAAATGTATTGTATATTGTTGATAAATCAGTTTAGCAAGCTTTCGCTAATGTTTTCTGGAAATGCGAATCCATAGATCAGATTACAAAAACAAATACTTATGTCGCTTCAAATAAAATTTGCAGAACAGTCGAACACTTTCACTACCTTAAATTTTATTATTTATTATTGTTGTAAAGTGTCTAAAAATGGATAAATACTTACTTGGAAATGTAAATGTGCTGTAGTGCAGTTATTAAGTCCATTTTCCAAGTGTAAAAGCCGTGTTCGTATTATTTTCTTTCGCGTTTCTCAATTCAACAGAGTATCACTCCTTTGCCGCCATAATAATAACTGCGTGCGTTTGGAGGTCTGGTTTGGTACCTATACTAAATTGAACTTTACTCGCAAAATCAAGGTATTTCTAAAATGTAAAGATACATCTCTTCGATTCTATAACAAAAAAAAACTACAACCTCCGCAACTTCTATCATGTGCTTACACGCAGCGCACGCAAGACGTCCACGCAACAACGTCATTTTATAACATACTCCCCACCTTGAATTGTGGGAACTATTCAACAACATCAATTAATTGACTAATAAATCAGTTCTCTTGGAGTCCTTGTTCGACAAATGTAATGGGAAAGTCATTAACATCTTCTTGCTCTGATTTCAGTTCCAGTGGATGTAACTTCTGAATAGGTCGATTCATCGTAATCACCTTTCCATTTTTTCCGGTAGTACGCACCACAGCTGCTCTAGTATTTCCATCACGACCCGTCAACAATTCCTCAACTTGACCAATTGTCCAGTTTAGCCGTTTCACGTCATCTTCTTGGATAACAACAACATCACCCTTTCCAACGGTCGGACCTCCTGCATCGCGCGGCCGATGATACTCGCGTAATTTTGTTAAATATTCTCGTTGCCACCTTTTCCAAAAATGTGAGAGAACTGTTTTCAAATATGTTTGACGTATTGTAGCCTGTTCCGAGCTAGTCAACTCGTCTCCGTCCGAACGTATGTTTTTTGCTGGATCAAGTAATCTTCTCCCTGATACAAGGTGTGAAGGAGTTAACGGCTCATTGGTATCTTCTTACACATAAGTCAAAGGACGAGAATTCATCACGGCTTCTATCTCAAGCAATAGCGTAAGGAGTTCTTCAAAAGTCAATCGAGATGTTCATAGAACTTTCTTCAGACATCTTTTAACGGATTGAACTAACCGTTCATAGAATCCTCCCCACCATGGGGAATGCTCAACTATATGTAACCACTTAAATCCCTTTGATGCGCAAAATTCCCTTAATTCCCTTGCCTTGAATGTTTTTCCATTGTCTGAAACCATCGTCCAAGGTATCCCTCTATGACTCATGAATCTCTTGAAACTGCGAATGAATGTTTCACTAGTTACATCAACGGCTAGGTCTAAGTGAACTGCGGGACTCGATGCACAAGTGTAGAGAACAATATATGCTTTATACATCTTACCGTCATTGGAGTAAATATTTTTCGCGAATAGTGGACCTGCGTAATCCACTCCTACCCTTGTAAATGCAGCACCGTCGTCTAGGCGATAGTCTGGTAAAGGGGGTGCTGGTGGCACTCCATACGGTTTGCCTTCCATTCGCTTGCAAATTAGACATTTGGCAATGATCTTCTTTACTACTTGTCTTCCTCGCACGATCCAATATTTTGATCTTATCTGGGTTAAGGTTTCACGAACACCGTTGTGCATAACTTCAGCGTGACATCTTAGAACTACGAGTTTAGTAAATTCATGGTTGCTGGGTAACAACGCGGGAAACTTCGTTTCATCAGGTAGATTTGATTTCTCTAGTCGACCGTGACAACGTATGATCTTCTCATCATCCACGAATAAACTTAAAGATCGTTCGATTTTCTTATACTTTGGCAGTTTATATAAAACAAATTGAATTTCGACAATCCACGACTTCTGAACCGCATCCAATTCTTCAGCAGATAAAGGGCCTTTCAATGTTTCCTCTCCTTTCAAACTACGTTTTGCATTCACCACGAATCTTTGCACGTATGCAGTTACGCGAAGTAGTCTTTCTAACTTGCTATACTTCAAAGGGTCAATCAAATTTTCCAAACTCTGTTCTACTTGTACATCAGTTTCAACGACTACAGTCGCTACAATCTGTTTCAGCATTTTTAACTCTTGTGACGCGTCATGGTTTTCTTCTTGGTACATCGGCTGATTGGGCCACAAATCCTTATGTTCAAGCAGAAAGGGGGGACTGTGCCACCATTTTTTATCTGCTACAAGCTTGCATGCTGATTTGCCCCATGAGGCAGTATTCGCCGGATTTTCCTTTGTAGGGCAGTATCTCCAATCGTTTGGATTGGATAGTCTTCGAATTTCTTGAACTCGATTTTCTACAAATTGCTTGTATTCCTTACTAACACCCTTTATCCAGGTTAGGGCAACTGCAGAATCTGACCAAAAAAAGTATGCATCAATTCTCAAAACATCTTGCAACACCTTTCGAATGTTGCTTACTTATCGTGCCGAGATTAAACATCCAAGCAACTCCAGACGTGGAATTGACTGCTTATTCATAGGCGCTACTCTTGACTTTGATGCTACAAAATTGGAATCGATTCCTGTTCCGTTTTCATAACAAATGTACACGCAGGCTCCATACGACGATTCACACGCGTCAGAAAAGGCATGTATCTCTATCAACCCTGTTTGTGCTCTTTGAAAGTAGCAACGAGGAATGGAGAATACTCCAGCACTCTTCAGACTAGAAAATATTATTTTCCACGTTTGACAAAACTGTACACCAAGTTGTTCATCCCAGTCAAGGTCACTCTTACACAAGTCCTGGAAAAGCAGTTTTAGTTGAAGAATAACAGGTGATATGAGACCCAAAGGGTCATAAAATTTTGTTGAAGTGCTCAGTACAACTCTCTTCGTAGAATTACGTGGGTCATGATCAGCTACAACTCTCGCTAAGTCAATTTCTAACCTGTCATCTCCGACATTCCACGTTAAGCTGAGAACCTTGTTGATCACCTCTTTACGATTTCCAAGGACCGATTTTGTATAACCACAATCTTCGTTCACAGTTTGGATGGACTCTACATTAGGGCTAGGTAACACTTCAGCAAACTCAGAATCCACTCGAAATATTTGCTGAAGTTCTGGTGAATTAGTTTGCCACTTTCGCATGTTAAATCCCCCTGCTGCAAGTCGAACTCTGATTTTTCTTGCTAATTGTAACGCCTTAGGTACACACTCGCCTCCGGATGCATAGTCATTGATGTAGAGCGATTGTAACAGCTCGTGAACAAACTCGGGATCAATAGCCAAGTACTGATTGATATGATGCCAAAGAGTGGCATTAAGAATAAATGGGCTGGAAGTAACGCCAAACACTACTCTAGTGAAACAAAGTGGTATAATGCTCTGTTCACTGCTGTAGGAATCGCTTACCCAAAGGAATCGTAGAAAATCACGATGTTCGTCAGGAACAGCAACGTTCAGAAAGGCCTTCTCTATATCCACTGTCATCGCAACTGAGTGGACTCGGAAACGCAGAAGGATATCAAAGATTAGCGGGGTTAGCGACGGTCCAGCATACAAGCAGTCATTTAGGCTTGGTCCGCCGTTCTTAGATGACGCGTCGTACACTACTCTAACTTTCGTCGTGTTCTTGTTGTTTCTTACAACTTCCCTGTGAGGTAGATAGTGCACCTCTCCAGGTGTGCCAACAATCTTGAGATCAACTGGTTCCACGATTCCCTTCTCAATTTGATCCTGGATAATGTTGTCATATTCAGCTAGAAGTGGTGGTTGGTCTTGAAGTCGATGAATAAGTCTTCCTAATCTTTTCACGCTAACAGCATAGTTATCAGGGATTGTGGGATGAGATTCCTTAAAAGGTAACTTCACTTCATATCTCATACCATTAAATCGAATTTCCTCAACAAACCTGTCATACACAGATGTCTCATGATCACGAATGCCTACCGACTCTAAATCCCAAAACCTTTTAAGTTGCTCGTTCATGTTTGGTTTTAGTTCTTCTTGAATTGGGGTAGCATCAATTCGCAAAACATGGGTAGCAGCAAACTTGGTTGTACTACTGCCTTCCTCACATCGCTCATGAATAGGACCTGACAAGACCCATCCTAGTCTTGTCAACAGAGCAACGGGACCTGGTTGTTCGCCTCTTCTTGTTTTGTTAGAAACAAAGTTCCAATAAAAGTCAGCTCCAATGAGAATATCAATATCTGTACTAGCGGAAGAAATATTCTTATCAGCTAGTTCTAGACCACTGAGATGCGGATACTTCTCTACTGCCACTTCTACTATGTGGTTTGAGATGGGGCTACAAATAACAGGGACACTGAATGCATTTATGTACAATTCCAAGCCATCAGTTGCTATGATGGAGACTTGCACCTGATCACACAACATCAGTTTTGGAGAGTTACTACCAAAGGTTTTTATTAAAAGAGATTGCTTACTGACAGTCTGAAGATTCAGCAAATTCCTTAATCGATTTGATATATAAGATTTCTGGCTGCATGAATCAAAGACAATTCTTGCTTCTACTTTCTGGTGTTCAGGAGCAATTGGGTTTCCTGTCATAGCTGTTGCAGTCTGCAAAAGCACAGTGGCACTACTGTTTGCACAAACATGAGTTAGCACTTCGTTCCCTTTATCTTGATGCTGTTGATCTTTATCTTGATCGCATTTAGAGGGATCTAATGGTTTAATAGCCGAGTCACAAAGTGAAACATGATGGGAATTGCCACATTTTGAGCATCTCAGTTTTGAAGGGCAATATCTAACCATATGCCCAGACTTTAAACATGAAAAATACTTCCCCTTTCTTCGAATGATAGTTCTACGGGCAGAAACATCAGTAATAATGTTACACTTCGATGATAAATGCTGTTCTCCACAATATGAACACCTTTGGATTGGGCGACTGTCAGTTGCATTTAGTAGAGCTGACGATGTGTGAGGTTCATGTCTCTCCTTTATAGCTTCCTTCTTCTCTGGATTTGTAAGTACTAAAGAGCACCTTTCTCGAGCTTCCAACTCAACCTTAAATTCCTTAAGAAGATCATCCAATTTCCAATGATCCTTACCCACCTTTCGACTTATTACCAACTGCATTTCGTCCGGAATTTTTGCAAGAATCATTGGGATCAAGATAGTTCTATAAGAATTACTTGAGATGTCTAGGTTGGCTAGACTCTGAATGTGCATTTCAATACTGTCATACAGCTTTCTAATCTTGGGGATATCATGTATATTTGAGACAGGCTCCAACTTCAACAGTGCATGAACATGACTGGAAATAATTACTTGAGGATTCGCAAACCTGTCCTTCAAAAGTTTAAAGGCTGTCTCATAGTTGTCTTCAGTCAAGGCAAAACCTGCGATTGCTGCTGCTGCTGGACCGTCCACAAGGCTTTTCAGGTAATTGAATTTGTCAACCTTAGATAAACTAACATTATTATGAACAGCTGCAGTATAACTATCAGAAAATGATTGCCAGTCAGTGGGATTTCCGGTAAACTTTTTTAGCAATAATTTTGGCAGTTTTGCTGTGACTGATTAGCATGAGTGGTTTAGTTGCTGGCTTTCGCTTGAGCTAGTAGTACTTGTTCCTGCTGACATACCTGGATCACTTGATTCAACCGTCTTTAACGCCCTTTCAATTTTAACTATCATTGTATTTATCGACTCACCGACTTCACCAGCCTGGAATACATCTTCCATTATCTTTTTTTCATCGTCCATTTCATTAAGAATCTCATTGTCAAGTTTCCTTAGAGACTCCTTCTTATCCACTAACGTGACTTTATAACCTTCCACAATATCTTTCTCTGGTTGAGTTCCGCCAAACTCGTCAATGGCGTTCGTCGCTGTCTGTATCAACTTCATTATAAATGCTCGTTTTCCTCTTTGAATCGCTTTCTTACCCTTTTCTGTAGACATCATACAATCCGGCTCGAAAGGACCATATACTAAATTGAACTTTACTTGCAAAATCAAGGTATTTCTAAAATGTAAAGATACATCTCTTCGATTCTATAACAATAAAAACTACAACCTCCACAACTTCTATCATGTGCTTACACGCAACAACGTCATTTTTATAACAGTACCCAAGCAGCCTTCATGATCCGCCATGTTTGGCTTCACTATTTTAGCTGGAGCGAGCCCTCCATATATTATAGTTCAGTGGCCTGTGATAGGTCACATGTACATAGAAAACCGAAAGTGACTGCACATGCGTGGATGATGATGTCATCAATGTATGACATCATAGTATGTATATCTGCATAAATTAGCATTCCTAAATAAGTGCGAGCATATGACGTCCTAGGGGTATGTGGACGAAATGATTCGAACAATAACACTTTTTATATTTTTAATACACATTTTAAACATTGACACAACAAAGAACAAATAACTAGTACAAATGTCTTATGATCAATATAAATACGAGTTTCAGATAATGTTTCTTCATAAAAGACTGTAAAGCTGTAACAAAGACTAACAAACTGTAATGAAGACTGTAAAATTAATGTTCTACATGTTCAACCAAAGGCAGTTACACCAGGTAGCTTGTCCACACTCTAATGTAAACTTGGATACCGGCGAGAGTATGAGGTGGAGGTCTTTCACGCAATCGCTGTGTGTTGTGGTTTGACAGCAGTTTGTTTTTCCCTTAAGTTCATTTTTGGTCTTTCTTTGCAAACAAAGGAAGCAAAATTTGTTGTCCGGATTTGTTGTTTGGCAATAAGCACACTGTACAGTATCATCATTTGTCGATAATGTTGCTCATGTCTTAAAACATATGCAGTGAACGACTTGCTCACAACACGGTGTTTTCATCACTAACATTTTGCTCTTTTTGATCATTTCGAAGCAAAAATGGCACTCCTCTTTGAAAGTATTTTCATTTCCAGCGAGTGTCCCAAATAGAGAGATTATTGACGGTGAAGCATGTCTTCAGGTGCCGGTAAGATTCAGACAGATTCCATCCTGAGTTTTGAATGTCTTTAGGTGCTGGTAAATTCCTTACTATATATTTGTTATTTGTTGTGCATTGAACTGAGCAGAATGTTTACAATATATGTCTTAAAACGTGTGCATGTTAGTGGCTTATATAGTGTGATGTGCGCATGTGCACTGGCATGCTTACTTATGATTGGCTTAGAATGTTTGGCTGTGCGCACGGTGTGCGCACTAGGAGATGACGTCATATTACATTATAAATACGAAGTTTTGAGCAAGAAAGCTCATAGTGCATTTATCGTTGATCGAAACAACAATTCAAAATGAATAGGAAAATAAACAGTTGTCAGACTATAGCCAAGCTAAGATCTATTGAGAGAATGTATATGTTGAACGAGACCGAACAACGGTTAGTATTTGAAAGACAAATGGAGATTTTTGAATGAATAAGGGAGTGGAGAAGAAAACATGCAGTCAGGACTTATGCCTGAATTTACCGATACTTGGACACCCGAACAACGCAAAGCTTTTATGTATGATTGGCGATGTCACAAAGAAATAGCAGACAAGTGCCAGCAAATAGGTCGAGGACAGAAGAGATCCATCGACGAAGTGAACAATGATGCAAGTACATCATATGAGGTCAGTGAGAATGACTATTTTGCAATGAGCAAAGCAAAACAAGTAAAAGTGAAAAAGTTTAAGACCATGCGTATGGATTATACTGTGCAAATGAAGGAGACATTTGGTCATTTGGAACTCTCTGAGTACCATCATTGACTTCATGAAATACTCGAACGTATGCTAGAAAGAGTTATCCATGATATTCCAGCCCACAACCAAGTCCATCTTGTATTGTAATTCCCTCAACTCAAAAAACCAATATTGCTCCCATTTATGCCTCGTCAACGCCCAACTACCAAACGTGTGTTAGCTGAGTTTGAACGCGTGGTCCAATCTAACCGTGAATTCCATTTGAATGATTCTGTTAAAGTCAATTTGATTCATGCGGAAATGCCTAATGGAGGTAAAGGCTTGAAAAGAAGTCATCAATTTGGAAAAAAATTTAATGAACAAACGATCCATTGTTTGCAATCAAAAGAAGGATGAACTGTGTTTAGCCAGAGCCCTGGTTGTAGCTAAAGCCAAGATTGAAAACGATAGTCAGTACAAAAGTATAGTTGACCATCGTTTTTCAATGCAGACCCAGTTAGCGTACGAATTAAACGAAAAGGCTGGGGTTCCCCTTGGACCCTGTGGTTTAGACGAAGTCAAGCAGTTTCAAACGTATTTATCCAAGTACCAGATCAACATCGCATCCAAAGAACATCAAAACACGCCATCATCTTTTCCAGACTTGAAGATCAAGAGAAAAAGATTTACCTGTTTCTCCCCAATGGTCACTATGATGTGATTACAGGCATGCCTGGCTTTTTCGCACAAAGCATTTATTGCGATACCAGCAAGAAAGCCTATGATCACGTTATGGATCATTTATGCCCTGATGTGTGCAAATGTTGCCGTTTCTCAAACTGTCCAATTGTGTCCTGGCTCTCGTGTAACAACTGTCTTCGCATTTTTATAAGTCAAGCATGTTTCGACCAACAGAAGCAACGCACAGACGGAGGCAAATCCATCTGTTCCTCTCTCGTGAAGTGTGATCAGTGTCAAACAGTTGCCCGACGAAATCAACTGAGACCAGACCTACACCACTGTGGACAGACATGTTGCAGAACATGTTTCCAATACATTGATATGAAAAATCACCAATGCTACATGCAGCCTAAAAGAAAGAAGAAAGAACCAAACGATTGTGAGGAAACTAGAAATGACAAAGTGCCTGAAAATGGATGTGATGTTACTTGGTTCTTGGACATGAAATGCCAGTAAGAAGAGAGCCTAGCAAAGAAGAGCCTAAACGTGGATACAGCAAACTGTTGTTCTTTGATTTTGAATGTCAACAAGAAAACGGTCGGCACGAACCCAACTTATGCATGATCCAGAATGAGGCTGGTAAAGAATGGGTTTTTCAAGGCGACAATACGCAAAACGAGTTTTGTGAATGGGTCTTCACTGAAGAACACGTGGGCTGCATTGTTTTGGACCACAACTTTCAAGTTTATGATGGTTATTTTGTTCTACAATATTTACACGAGAATGGTATTCTTCCCGAAGTCATTATGCGTGGTACCGTGATCCTAATGCTGCATGTAGAAATGCTCAACATCAAGTTCATTGATTCACTGAACTTTATCCCGATGAGATTGGCTGACTTCCCAAAAACGTTTGGCTTAGATGAACTCACCAAAGGTTGCTTCCCACATTATTTCAAAGAGAAAGAGAACGAACAATACGTTGGCAAACTTCCTGATCAGTGGTACTATGATCCTGATGGCATGTCTCCAAAAAACAAAGAGAAATTTATGGAATGGCACAATAACTTGAAAGAGAACAATTACGTGTTTGATTTCCAGCAAAAGATCTTGAATTATTGTCGACATTCTACGTCGCTGCTGCCTCAAATTTTGCAATCTGTTCCATGATGTTTCTGATATTGATCTATTTGAGAGCTGTTTGCCATTGCATCAGCGTGCAACCTTGTGTTCGAACAAACTTCCTCAAAGATAACACGATTGCCATCATCCGTCCACACGGGTATCATCCAAAGGCCAAGCAATCCATTCTGGCTTTAAAATTGCTATTGTACACAGCCAGCCTCGTCCCCGGCGCATTTTAATAGCGTAATTGTGTCTTGCAAGAGGTACACATGAGGGTGCTGCAAACGGTTGTCGCGGAGAGCGATGCGCCTGGCAAAAGATGTGTCGAAAAGTGAGATTTGGCCCGCCTCTTGAAACAACCATGGAGGAAATGAATGAATTTTTTAAAAAAGTTACTATAGAAGGTAAATTTGTCCATTTTTAACTTCATCTTTATATACTAATGTCTCGAAGCATATAAAATTGTTTGAAATATGAATATATATTGCTATGAAGCGTTTACGCAATTACGCAGGATATGTGCATAAACAGTATTTGCATACCACGCTACAATACCGCTGCTTTACAGACGACATTTCCATGAATTCTGTATCCGAAGAGTTTGTTTGTCAAAATCCTGTTCCTTGTAAATATTAAGGAAGTATTTTTTAAAATTTAATTGTACAAAATATTCATTGTGGTCTCAGTATTCTTTTACATAAGATTACATATAATATACATACATGTTATGGTGCTTATCATGCAGTAAATTGTTAAACAATGGGTGTATGAGAAAAGATATACTAGTCGCAATGAAAGAGAATCAAGAACTAATTGATAACAAGCCGAAATAGCAAACAAAACATCTTCGTTCACAACGTGTCCGCCATCTTGAATGTATTTTCTGCCAGGCGCGACCGCCCCCGCATGCACTTTCTGTGAGACAAGATTACACAATTAAAACACACAAGGGACGAGGCTGGTACACAGCCAAAAAGAATGAGATCTACATACAACATGCACGTAATGCTGGAGAGAAGAGAGTGGGCAATTATTTGTTGGATGGTTATCATGAAGAAACCAATACCGCCTGTGAATTTCTCGGCTGTTTCTGGCATGGTAAGTTGATTTTTTACACATGATACTACATTACGTTTTATTTCTACAGGTTGTTTGAAATGTTATGCTCGCAACACAGTTGACACTGTGAGCAAAGCTACCATGCACAAACTTTACCAAGCTACAGTGCAAAAGACTCGATACCTGAAAGAACATGGTTTCAACGTGGTCGAAATGCAGAAGTGTAACATGAAACAAGAACAGGAACAAAATGATGACATGAAGCGGTATTTTGAGAATTAGGATATGGTCAATCCGCTTGAACCACGTAATGCGTTCTTTGGAGGGCGTACGAATGCAGCCAAATTGTAACACGACTGTCAAAATGGTGAAAAGATCAGGTATGCACTAATTATTTGAGTAGATTTTCCTTAGAGTGGTTTCTTACAAACACAGGGTCCCAATCCCTGGCTAAAATATCTTAAACATTTTTGATTGACGACAATACGATGTCATGATGACGTCATTTCCCCCTGAGTACATAGACTTCACCAGTCTTTATCCCTGGTGCAACACGATGACACATGCTGTGGTTGGTCATCACCGAGAATTTTGATGATATCTCTACTTATTTTGGTTTAATCAAGTGTATGGTGCTTCCACCTTGTGGCGTCTTTCATTGTGTCCTTCCTTATTGCACTCTAGGCAAGCTGATGTTTCCGTTGTGCAAAGCCTGTGCTGATACATGTAATCAGACTCCCTGTATCCATTCTGACAACCAATGAGCGATTCAAGGCACATGGTCCAGTGTTGAGTTGGAGAAAGCGTTAGAAAAAGGTTACAAAGTCCTACAAATCCATGAAGTTTGGCATTTCCCTCATTCTTCCACCAAACTGTTCAGTGAATATGTCAACACCTTCCCCAAAATCAAACAAGAATTGAGTGGTTACCCCAAAGAATGCGTCACGCAATAACAGAAACATTACGTGGAAGAATACCTTCGAGTCGTACAAATTCAGCTAGATCGTGAAACGATTAAGCACAATCCAGGCATGCACACCTTGGCAATACTGGTCCTCAACTCATTTTGGGGTAAGTATTAATGATCTAGGTCAAAATTCAGACAAATGCTACATTTTTCATATTTTTCTCCTTAGGAAAGTTTGCACAAGGACCCAACATGACCAAAGTGGAAATGATCAGTGATGTACAGACCTATTTGGATTACTTGACCTCGGATGAAATCACATTACTTGATGCAAGATTTTTGAGTGATGAAATTGTCAGACTCAGTTACGAAAACAACAAGAATTTCATTGCACCCAGTTGCAAAACCAATGTGGTAATTGCTGCCTTCACTACTGCCTATGCTCATCTAAAACTATATGATGTGCTGGATATGTGACAAGAATGCATGCTCTACTACGACACAGACTCGGAGATTTATGTCAGCTAACCCAATGATCCAGAACCTCCGACTGGTCCTTATGTTGGCGAATTGACCGATGAGCTGAAAGGTGATCACATCACCACATTCGTGTTGGGTGGCCCGAAAAACTATTGTTATCGCACTAACACCAGTAAAGTGGAGACTAAGATACGTGGCATCACCCTGAATTGCACCACACGACAAAAGATCAATTTTGACGTCATTGTTGAATTAGTGTACCTTCATGTAGTGGAAAACGAAATGCGTCATATCACGGTAGACGTCCCATACAAAATCACGCAAGACCCAAGAACCAAAAGCATTGAAACGAAACGCATGAAGAAGGACTACTGCATTGTGTATAACAAGCATGTTATTGTTGACGAATATAAAACATTACCTTACGAATTTTAAGTACAGAGTTCTTTAAAGTGTAAAGTTTCTATATTGTTAAAAGTTTGAAATACAGTTCTAAGTGTTTTTGATCTTCAGTTTATGGTAATGATTGAAATTCACCCCTGTCTGCTCTTCCAAGTGTTTGATCTGCTTTGCATTCTTTCCATTAAGGTCCCACATCATCACCTCCTTTGCGTTTATGTGGTAAACAAAGTTATTCCCCTGGGGAGCTAGCGGTACTGTAATGCCCGTTAATTTTTCTAATATAACTTGGGTTAAAAGAATGGAGTGTAATGTTGAGTTATCGATAAGCGTTGCCGGTATTGTATTTGCCTGTATCATATGATGCACCAAATCCAGAATTGTCAGATTTTCCTGCTTGTTCGAAAGCCACACAGTTATAATATCTCTCCAAGACATACTTGCACTTGAGATTGTCAAACGATTATGACTAACATCACAGCTGGGGCAGCATTTAAAACATGCAAAAAAGTAACAAAAGTTTTAATGTATCTTGTTTTAGCAATCGCCTCTGATCTGCCCAAAAGACACTTCTCCAATCATGACACGTGTACTTGAACATTTCAAGGCTGTTCACTCTAGGTTTCATATCGCTCAAACTTTGGGTAAAAGTTTTCATGACATTGGCTTCTGAAACTTTCTCCAAAGCATTGTCAAAGTACAAGCATAACTGTTCGTCCCTTTCCATGATGAGACAGTCGTGTTCTCTTTGGGACGGGTGGCCAATGAGGCATCCGTTACAGTTTTCAGCCACAAGATGAGAAATGATGGACACTATCTCTTCAGCGTAACTTTTCAATGGTTTTGTTTCAATACGTTCCTGACAATGTGAAAGAAACAATTCTTTATAGTCCATATCCATAGGTTTTGGTACTTTCGATGAGTGAGAGATAGCTCTTTACTCAACAACTACCACAAAACGTGTGACACTTTGTTGTAAATGGAAAACACTTTTAGGGCACAGGTCATAGTGAGGTTCATGTCACGGCGTAAACATGGGTCACTCTGCAAGCAAAAATCCAAAGATTAACAAGAATCATAACAGGCAGAAGGTGTTTAGAAGTGGCATAAGCGTGGGTCGTAATGATCTTAATCTTGAGGGACATTTACAAATGGGATACAGTAGCAAAACGGTTAAAAAGTATCAACTCGTTGAAAACGTACCATTGTCAAACGATGATGAACCCGTCAACACCGTTAAGAGTGCGGACAAATAAGAGTACTCGTCCTTTACAATTTTTTTCATTCTATCACTGAACATGGATGATTACCTGTCTAGTGTTTATTATGATCCAAAACGATCGGGAGCATATCGTGGCATGAATCGTTTGTACAATGACGTGAGAAAAGAAGGAAAATTTGATATAAGTCGTAAGAAAATCAAGGAATGGCTGACGAAACCAGACACGTACACTTTACATAAACCTATCCGGCGCCATTTTAAAAGACACCGTGAGATCGTGGGCAGTATTGATCAGTAATGGCAGATGGATTTAGCAGACATGCAGTCCATGCAAAAGTTTAATGATGGCTTTAGGTACCTGGTCGTTTGCATTGATGTGTTTTCGAAATATGCTTGGGTGGTCCCTTTGAAAAAAACAGGTCCTACGCTAGTGGAAGCGATCAAAGTCATTTTGTCTTCTGGACGCAAGCTGAAAAAAATCATGACGGATCAAGGAACAGAGATTTTGAACAAACATTTTCAAGCACTGATGAAAGACAAAGACATAGAACTTTACAACACGTGTAACGAAACGAACGCCTTCATCGTGGAATGTTTGATCCGTACGTTAAAGACGAAGATGTGGTGTTACTTTACAGCAAAGAAACCCATGAGATACCTTGACATGTTGCCTGATTTAGCGTATTCCTATAATCATAGTCTGCATCGTAGCATTAAAACAAAGCCAGCAGATGTTACGGTTGAAAATGAAAAGAAAGTCTGGCACACGTTGTATGACGACCATAAAGCAACAAGCAGTGTAAAGTATAAGTTTCAGGTTGGTGTTCACGTGAGAATTAGTAAAATAAAACGACAGTTTGAAAAAGGCTATTTTTCAAATTTCTCAAAAGAAATCTTCACTGTCAGCAAACAAGTGCCTCGTCACCCTCCTGTATACAAACTCAAAGACTATGAAGGGGAGGAACTCAAAGGGACATTCTATATTAAAGAATTGCAGAAGGTTATCAAACCAGATGACATCTACGAGATTGAAAAAATTCTGAAAAAACGTGGATGAGGTGAAAATGAACAATACCTTGTAAAATGGTTAGGGTACCCAAACAAATTTAATTCTTGGGTACCTACTTCAGAAATAAATAAGATTTAAACCTTGGACTGTGTTGTCATTTTCATTTCCATGTCGTCATGAGCGGAACACATTTTTATCTCATGCTGCCTAGCAATGCCTCCACGAACACCTTTCCCAATAACAAAACAGGCAATACACGGCTTTCAAAAATGGCAGCACAGTGAAACAGGCGTTTGAAGACTAGTAACGAGTGCATTGAAACAAGGCATCAAAGGCCTGATCAAAACAAACATCTTTCATGCGCAGAGCGATCAACTTGTCAAAGTTTGAAAGTTTTATTATTACATCCTATATAATGCTTTGAATTTGAAAAATCCACGCTGTAAAACTGAATCACAATGTGCACAACTCTCGATTTCGATTGATTGAAAAACAGTGATTGTTGCAGGACAAATTTTCTCGTCAAAACAATGCCTACGTATTGTCGTGTTCCTGGCTGCACCAAGAAAGGCTATCGTGAAGAGGGTTGAAAAATTTCTTATTTTATTTTCCCTACTGATAAATCTCT
Organism: Phenganax subtilis; assembly: GCA_025434845.1. Lineage (NCBI taxonomy): Eukaryota > Metazoa > Cnidaria > Anthozoa > Malacalcyonacea > Clavulariidae > Phenganax > Phenganax subtilis. Next base: position 768 of record JAOBYK010366461.1, on the reverse strand, counting down.
ATGAAAACAATGGACTCATGCTACAAGGAGAGATGAAGGGAAAAACTTCGAGATAAGTCGATCCACTAAGGTATGCTCAAGGCACTCTTAAATGAAGGACTTTCAGAGATCGCTTGGTGGAACTAAGATAAATCTCAAACCTAGAGTCGTTCCTACCGTATTTTCATGGCGCACGTCAATGAAAGCCCGTGCCATTCAGACATTTAGTAGCAACGGGTTTAGACGATATCTCAGAAGTTGTTAGCGAGAATGAAGATAATTTTTAATTGATTGAACAGCCGCCATATCAAGAGGGATCAACTCAAACAGACAAGAGTTCGTTTAATGAAAATACAACTCAGACTGAAGACAAAGTATTCAATCTCAAACAGGACTTAACAATTTAATTGTAATAATGGAAAAAGAGATTGCTGGTTTGAAAGCAGAGATTGATAAAGTTATGAAACAGAACAATGCTCTGAAAGCTAAGCTATTCTATGTTGATAGATTTCATTCCAAGTCATCGTCGATCAGCTTTTACACCGGATTTCCTGACTTTGAAGTGTTTAAAATGGTGTTTGACTTTCTTTATCCTGGTGAATATGGTCAAAACATTAGGTACTAGACATCTTCAAGTACCGAGGAACCTTCACTTGATATTTACAACAACGAACACTGCAGTAAATCAGAAAAAGGGCGGCCAAGAGCTCTCAAGGCAATTGATGAGTTTTTCTTAGTGATGTGTCGTCTAAGACAAGGCTTTGCTGAAGAGCACCTGAGTAATCTGTT
>JAOBYK010366350.1:0-16667 GCA_025434845.1 Phenganax subtilis | reverse complement strand
GTGCAAAGTTTTTATTAACGGTGGTAGTATAATGTTGTTTGCAAATTTTACTGAAAGACGAGTATCTAGCTTTTATGCAGCATTTTAATTTTATGAAGGTGCTGTCCCTTCTGGGCCACCGTAGATATGCATCTTATGATTGAGAAAGGAATTTCGGGCGAAGTATCAATGATTACAAAAAGACGTGCAACTGCAAACAGCAAATACCTAGACAGTGCTGAATGGTTATATGATCTAAAAAAGCCAAATACATATATTCCCTATCTGGATGCTAATAACTTGTATGGTTGGGAAATGATGAACAAATTTCCAACACACAGATTCAAATGGATGGATTCTAACGAAATTCTAAGATGGGACAAAACACCCTGCATATTAGAAGTTGATCTAGAATATCCAATACATTTACATGACCAGCATAATGACTATCCGTTAGCTCCGGAAGAAATAAAACGGGACCTGACACAGAGAAATTAATCCCTAATCTAAATAATTGAAAAAACTAGGTGGTGCATCAAGAATCCCTTAAGAAGTACATCGAAAAAGGATTAATACTTACAAATATACATAGAGGTATAAGCTTCGAAGAATCATATTGGTTAAAACCTTACATTGAACTTAATACAAATCTGCAAATAGATTCGAAAAATAAATTAAAAATTGATTCACTTTCATTTTTAGTTTGTTTTTTGTTGTTCATGTTTACATTTTTCATTGTACTGTTATTTATTATATGTGTTAATTTTTTGTTTTTTAGGTTTTCGTTTTTCTTTGTTAATTTATCTAAATACATATAATCTTTATTTAAGGAAAAATCAGTATAAATTGATTTTGTGTTATTTTTTTTGTTGGGTCCTTTTAGGTGTTGAAACATTTTATGTTTCTTAATTATATTCATTTACGTTTAATTTTTGTGTGGTCATGTGAATAATATACAAATTAGGTTATGACATCACCAGCACCACCACCACAAGCATGTTTGACCTAAAAACCTAGGTTCATGCACGCAGGCATGTCTAAACATGTTTGATGACATCATCAAAATGGAATGTGCCAGAAACCCCCGTTTTCATACTACTTTGGGAAAGATGGAGATAGGCTTATAGTTACTATGATCTGATTTTGAGCAACCCTTACAAATAGGGGTGACGCAGGCAATCTTCAAGACATCTGGGCATATTCCCGTTTGTATACTACAATTTGAAACATTAGTAATGTTTTCAGAGATGCATGGCGCTATTCATTTTAGTAATGGAGCACTCATGCCATCAAGGCCAGTGGCAGCTTTTGTTGGTAAGGAGCTAATATAATCCATCAATAAGTTGTCAGTAAGGGGAATAACAAATTCGGCAGAAGTGGGTTTATTCATTCAACAAAGGATTCCAGGCGTGATAAGTTAATGTCCGAGGCATTATTGTCAGTGATAATTTTCGTTGCAGTAGAAGAAAAATGCAAATTGAGTTTATTCGTTTTCTGTCTCACATTGCATTGTTCGTCACGATGTATATCATTGATAGGATTTACTGTTGATTTCATTTTCCCAATTGGACAAAGTTTCTTGAGAGCTTTCCACAATAAGCATGGATTTTGACTGTTATCATCAAGCTCATGCATTATAGATTCTGATTTAGCTCTCTCAATTATATGTACAACTTTATTTCTAGTGGGATTATAGATGTTGCGAGAAATTTTCCCTTGATCAACTAATTGCTTCAAATAATCGCGGTGTTTAATTGCCTTCTGAATATCCTCAGTGAACCACATAGGCATTGTTTGATTGTTAACTCTTTTAGATTTAATTGGAGTATGTTTTTCCATGACGGTGAAAATAAGGTCACTCCAGGTCATTAACATTTCATCAGGGCATCGGAAAACATGTCAAGAATGCCCCATGGTACTGCTTCAAAATCGCTTTGCAATTTTACTTTATTGATTTCCTTTAAAAATCGTTAATTAATCGTAATGTGGTTAGTTTACTTAGTTCATAAGTTTGCATTCTGTTTGTGAATCAAAACAGTTGGATTGTGATCGATAAGGTCGAAAGAGGGTACCAAACAGTCTAATGCATGTTCTGGACGAGTCGTATAGTGGTGGTCATTTAGGGTACTTGAGCTTCCGGTTATTTAAATCGCAAAGTTGACCATTTGAGTGAAACCCAGATTTTCCAATTTTCTATATAAACCCAACTTCAGATTTTGGGGCAGAAGTGGATTTAAATTTCAGTCACCAATGAGATGCATTTCATTATAAATAGAAACAATCTTCATGATACCATGATCAAAGCCATTGTATTACTCAAGGTTATATTCAGGGGCAATAAACACAGACAGGTATAATAGGTGCACAGTGATTCTGATAAAATTCAATACACATGTCTTCAACATTTAAACCACCACTTTCAAATTCAGTTTCTCATTGAGAAAATAGTCGTAAACTTACATAAACAATATTTCCACCACCGGTTCACTTTACCGAATTACATCTATCTCTTTGGTAGTATTTGTAGCCAGGTATTGTAAGCATTGAATCAGGCCAAGAATCAATTAGCCATGTTTCGGTTAGAACCAATATATGGATGTTATTAGTTTGAAGGATGAGCTTAATGTGGTCCAATTAATTCCCAGAGATTGAGCATTTAGTTGCATAATCTTCAAACCTTTCCACGGTAGGTTGAAAGTCTTTAGGTTTTTCCCAATATTAGCCACTTGTGGGCCGGGATTCTCTTCAATATCCATGAATATAGACAACTTGATCGGTGAAACAATATCTGGAGAGGCCACCCATAAATAACCATGTTTATTCCAGCTAGAAATTTCATCGGCGAAGGCATTGAGATGAACGTAACCGTAAAGCGTGACAAACACTTATTTGTAAATTGGCTTTGATATAACGGCATTTATCGACTCTATAGGAGTTATTAAGCTTCCCAAGCACAATGGATACTCCAAGGAAGCATAGTTATACTTTTCTCCTAACTTAGAACATTGAGTTACGTCAATGAAACAAAATATAATAAAAAATGTTAAGCACATAAGACGCACTCTCACTGCCATGATTGCACTACGATGAGCAAGGTTGCATGGTAATGAAACAAGTAGCCATAGTATTGATGCCAGGAACAAGCCATGAGCAAATAGCCATAGTATTGATGTGGTTAGCTGTAATTGTTCTGCTAGCGAGTTAACATAAGTCTTTTGTGTCTTATATTTTATTAATTTTTTTATATCTTGTGTAAGTGTCTTGAGTTTTTAACCAAGCTCTTATTTGTGCTCTAGTAATGAGTAGGTTGTCTTCTAAGGCTTTTCTACAAAGAGACTCTACACCTTTATAACCAGACTTTGGATCGTAATAAAGATTTCTAAGTTCTTGTTCTTGTTTAAAATTGTTTACACGATTTTCGGTTGGTTCATTCATTTATTATTCAATATAAATTTCTATAATAATATGGAACCGAACTCATTCTTATTAATGTTGGAATTCACCCAAAAGCTTAATTTGTTGTAAATTCCTTCTTTTATCCTTACAGAACTTTCTATATCTTTATATTATACGACGGATCCATTAAGAGCTTGCTCAGTTGTAATAGGTAAAGAAACAATACAATTACTTATGCATCCATTCATAAAGTTTTTCGTGGAGTCTACGATATCACAATGTACGGTAACGTATCTTAAACCAAGATTTATATCGGATGGAGATTTGCTTTTTGTCCATGTATTAGGAGGTATTCTTTTATAAAGAGAAAATCCTAAAATTAGCCCAAAATAATAAAGTTCTAAAGTCTCTGTTTCGTGGAAAATCTTTACATGGTTGTCCTGAGTTTTTAAAAGTTTTATGTTTTCCACTTTTAATACCTTGGTGATATCATTAAAGTTATAATAACCTTCTTCGAGTTCTACTTTTTTGTTCCCACCTTTAAAATTTTATATTTATCTTTAACGTTTTTAAAATTCCAAAAAATCGCAGCTGTTTTAACGAACAACCTATCATCTAGTCTTAAGTTTCTATCTAGAAGAATCTCCTTAGATTTTTCGATGAACACGGTTAACTTGCTCATTAATTAAAACATTATTTAATAAAATGGAAATCCCCATGGATAGACTTTTTCCTCAACTCGACGATATGTTTAAAAAATATTATGGAAAAGAATACCCCCAAGCTATAAAACTTATTAAAACTTGGGATCGAGAATCTGCAAAACAAAGATTTCTAAAAAAACACCCACATGCTGATCTAACACGTTTTTATTTTGAAGGAAAAGTAATTAAAAAAATAGAAGAAAATCCTGTTTACCCACAGATAAAAACCACCAAGTTAGAAATAAAAGACAACATCTATTACAAAGCAAGTCCTAAATATAGATATGAAATCGGAACCTGGGCTTTTAGACATAATAAGGAATGGAAAAAAGCTTTAGATGCTCGAGAAAATCTATACTGGACACCACAAATTTGGAATTATTATGGAACTCTAAAAACACTAAAACTAGAGCAAAATAATCTTTTAAAAATGGATTTTACGAAAATAAATTTTTATGTTAACGAGCATGATTATTTTAGGAGGGTCTTTCCAACCTTACAAACAAATTATCTAAATAAGAACGATGCGCAATACATTCGTAAAGCAGAGCTTGACTACTTGCATGATCCTTATTTTACGAGTTTATTAGCTGATTATGTTATTTCTTACCTAGGAGGTATGTCGATAGAACATTTATCTAGGAAACAACCAAAAATTATAAGCTCCATCGCTAAGTATTATTTTTACTACCATATGAAACGCTTTTTGAGATATCCAAAAAAACTATAGGCTTATGCCACAAAAGATGTCTTAAAGCTTATCCAAAAACATATCCCAGCAAAACGAAGTTTTAAAAAGAATTATTTCAAGGGTCATCCCGAGTTACTAAAATATAATACAAATCTTAACCACATAAAAGATTTCATGTTTAGATACCCCGAAAGATATAAAAAAGATAGTAAATATCTTTTTGTAAACTTAAAGATCATCTATAAGGATGGTTTTAGAGTCGTAAATAAGACACCCGACGATTGGAAATTATTTATAAAATCTAACTCGGACGGTTTAACAGAGCTCGGTCAAAAATTATTCCAACAATCTACGAAGTCTTATGTTTATAGTATTTTAGGAGCTCAAGCCAATACGAGATGGAGTATCGTTAATCATGGAGCGAAATCTTCTCAAACACAGGATGTGTTCCATAAATTAGTTCAAGCTACAATCGTTCAAGATGATATTACGATAATGATTTCTAATATGAGACGAGCGATAGCAAGTACGAACGTCGTTTTAAACATAGTGATCGGACCCGGAATTATCTTAATTCCTTCAAGTATGATTACTTTAGAAAAACCTATCGAAAAATATAATAACATCTTAACCATAGCCACAAGTGACATGAAATTTGGTAAAAACCTCAATGTTAACCGTGTAAGCGCTACGCGGATGCAAAGCATCCTAACCGTTCCTAATATTTCTAAAATTGTTCCTAAAGACTTCTGCTAATATTTCTAAAACTGTTCCTAAGACTTCTGCTAATATTTCTAAAACTGTTTTTAATAATTCGATGGGTCTAGATAATAATTATCTTATGGAGGTCTCGGGTGTTATGTTAATTTTGGGTGTTTTAATCTCAAAATACGTATTGTAAATAAATAGCAATGTATTTTGGTTACGCAGACAATAATAAGTTAAATGAGGATATCCAGACTAACAAAAAACTGAGCGAAGCGAACAAGTCAAAAATAGAAACGAATAAAAAAGATATTAACTCTAATAAATCGCTTATATTGTCCAATAGACACGACATTACTTCAAATCAAGCTGATATTGGTTCAAATAAAAATGAACTACGTGCTCAACAAACAGAAATAAATAATAATATAACGAATATCGCGTCGAATAAATCACTTATACTTATGAATAGAAAATTATCTGTAAATAACAAAAACTTGAGCAAAGTGAACAAGAACTTAGCTGCGAATAACACGATAAAAATAAATGATATTAAAACAGTAGCATATTTTCTCTATGAATTCTATTATGCACATCCGAGTATAACATTAAGAACCGCCATAAACCCTAACAAACGATATCCTAGTAGTGTTATTCATTTGCTGGGATTGATCAACGACGATACAAAAATAACGTTAATTAATCACACATTCGATGATGACCACGTTCTACCCAACTTCGTAATGAAATATATTATGAAGATCGTGTTAAATGACAACACCGAAAAGAGCTATGATATATCATTAGCAAATACTCAAAACCAAGTAAATGTTCTTAATAACTATGTTGTTCCATTAGAAATAAGCTTTATGCTCAAAGATAAACACTCGAATACCCATGAGATAAAAATGATGTATGTGGCGTTTCAACAAATGACGGGTGGTGTTATAATAAATGAATCTAATATCTTGCTGATGGTGGAGACAAAAACTTAAGACTACAAGCTAGCCTGACGTAGCACTTCGTGGCGTAGCCGTTGAGTGTTTTGCTTGGCGTGTTTTTGAACAAGTTTTAAGTAATCTGGATTTTACTTAAAAACAGTGCTTTTTTGCTTAAAAACATGACATTTTTGCTTGGCGTGTTTTTGAACAAGTTTTAAGTAAAAAAAATTTGCTTATAATAAATGGTAGAAGAAACCAACCAAGTTTTAAGCAAGAACGAAGGTCAAAATCAAGTTATTACTACGCAAAAGAAAGAAAAAGATCCGCAAAAAGTAGCTGCTGGAAAACGTTTTGCGCAAATTTCTAAAGAAGCTAAGGAGAGATAAAAGCAAAAAATTCTAGAGCAAGAAAATTCTAATTCATCACAAAATTTTCTTACATCGACCATTCAACTTCGACTATCATGGTTTTTATACTTGGAATCGGAGCCGTTTGTTACTTATTATATAAAACGAAATCTGAGGTTAAAACTATTGTTGAGGATAAAAAATATGAACTAGATGAGGAACCTGTTAAAGAAGAAACAAATGTTTCACACTTAGACACTTTCGATTAAAAAAGCGACGCCGTCGCACATAGTGCTTTTTTTATTTTTTTATATATAAATAAATGAGTGATCAAACCAAAAAGAATTATATTAATCAAATTTACGATGCAGGCGTATTAACGTTGTCTGCTGTCAGGGTGTCCATGGTGAGTAAAAAAGTTTTAGGAGAACCTTTAGGCACACCTCAGAACATCCAAGGAACTTTAAAACTCGCTGGAGCCGTGATGTTGGGATCCGTACTGGTGAAATATCTCAAAGACAAGAAACTTATTCCAGAAAAAATCGATCGGTGAAAACCGAAAAATCGACGATTCTTCGTTTTAAATAAATGACTTCTATAGTGAATAGTGAATAGTGAATAGTGTTTTATTAGTGATTAGGGACATTGCAACCGAAAAGGTTGAAATACGTCAAATCTTACAAACGTTGGAATTACATATCTAAGCTACTTCGAAAGTTATATTTACATGTATTGCGCTAGTATTAAAATTACCTTGTACAAACGAGCTCTAAAAATTTAAACTAAATGACAAAGGTTTAAATGGTTTATACAACTCTTTAACAATTATTATTAAAGTTCTCGACAGACGATGGTATAAATGAATTTTTAAAACGATTTGTTCTACATTTATAAGGTACCAGTTTTTTAGGAAACCGCAAGTCATAATTAGGAATATGTTCATACTGAACGAGTTTGGACAAACTACCAGATTGCTGTAAAACATTTTTCATAAAAAATGAGGAGCATAAGAGGTTTCGTCTTGAAGCCAGAGTTGGTAAATTGTACTTGACCAATATATGATAGCGATGAATCAATAATTCGCATTGCTCTAACCTGAATCTTTTCCAATTCTAACGACAGGTAATCAGGAATATTATAGTGCCACACTTGCACGCCGTATTCCAATATTGGTCTTATACATGTAAGATAAACGGAAACAAGAGTCATATTATCAGCCCGAGCTCGTCTTAAGAGCCTTAACATATATAAACGTTTCGATGACTTTTTAACGGCTTGGCCGACTTGTTCGTTCCATTTCAGATGATCGTTGAGAACTAAACCAAGTAACTTTGCAGATTTCACGACTTCGATTGGTTGATTATTAATCATAAGCGGTGGTACATCTGGGTTATGTTTCCAAAAACAGACCAATAGCTCTTTACATTTTTTATGATTCAGTAGCATACCGTTTTTTTCACACTACTGATTAATGCCATTCAAGGTAACTTGCAAAGACGATGGTTGGCCCCTAGTAAGTGTTTCAGTAAGACTGGTATGTATCATCAACATACTTCCAACGATCTTGATAATCCATTAGCAGATAATTTATCATTATAATGAACAATAAAGGTCCCAGAACTGTCCCTTGGGGAACGCCTCCATGCACAAGTTCCATACTAGAAACGGATTTCCCAATTCGTACCCGCTGTTTTCGCCCAGTTAGGAAATTTCTTACCCATGCGATGAGGATTGAATCTATATCCATTCTTTTCATTTTCGCAATTAGGACCTGGTGGTTTATCCTATCAAATGCTTTGCTGAAGTCTAACAACAGAATTCTCACGCACTTGTTAGGTTGTTCAGAAATACAGTATAGTTGATGGAAAAAGGACACAAGCGCATGTGTAGTGGACCACCTCGGAAGAGCACCAAATTGCCTTCGGTCAAGTAGATGGCAGATCTGTGGCATGATCCACTCGGCCACAAAATGCTCTATGGTCCTTGAGAGGATTGCAGTAAGGGATATAGGTCGTAGATCATTTTCAGCTTCTTTAATTACATTTGACTTCGGAATTGGAATTACCTCCGCTTCCTTCCATTCATCAGGAACTAAACTTTCCTGAATAGATGCGTTGAAGATTTTGGCAACTGGAGAAGAGAGTTCAAGGGCAAAATATTTTAGGATCCAGCTTGGCAGATTGTCAAGGCCTGGCGCTTTATTTTTTTTTAAATTTGAGAGCTTCTTGTATAAGTCTTGGTCAGAAATAAAATACTTTGTTAGGTTTTGATTCAAAGGATTAGCTTCATCATTTTCCAACTCGGACAAGGGAGGCAAAGAATTTGTGGTGGAAAGGAAACACTGATTAATATGTGTTGCCAATTTGGCCCCACAGATCTCTTCTCCTGACACGATCATACTAGATACGGTCTTGGTTGTCGAGCGACCAGTGAGTTTATTGATGGATTTCCACCACTGGGCTGAGTTATCACAGTTTTTGACTTTGATTTCAAAGAAAGAACTGCGCAATCTATTGTTTAGCTTGCGCAGTAGTAGGAGGACTTTTTACGCATTTGCTTTTGCAGGTGCAGGATTTGTATTTAGTAAATTAAACCATTCTGGATACGAGAAAGAAATGAATCGCCATAACCTTGCTATGGAGAAACTCGCTTGAAATAAAGAAAAATGGTACGAAAAAGAAGTAGAAAGAAAAAATAAAGAAGCTCGACTTAGACAAGAATTGTCCGATGCTAATAGAGACATTAACACAACGAACAAAAACCTTTCGGCTCTTAAAGAAATGATAGATAATACTCGTCTAGTATGGACTCCAGAACCTAGATTAGAAGACTATTATAAACCTGGTAAAGAAATGGAAAATTATCAGCACATCGTCATGAGTGTTGTAGGAATCTTAGGAGGATGGGCACTTGGAAAAATTATATAAGATTTAACGTGAAATGTATAACTTAAACGACAAAGTTGCCCGTAGAGTTTAAGAGTTATACATTTTTTTTGAGGTTCTTATGCGCAAGCGCCAGCAAAGCCGCTTAAAGTTTTATAATGTCCAGGGGCTAAAGTATTAATTTTGTCTTTTAAGATGATTCTTTTATCATCGTCTGCACTTAAAGCTATTTTATTAACGGTCTTGGAAAAGAGCTTGTGTTTTCTATTTCTTACCACGTTCATGGACCTCGTAACTTGATCATTTGTAAATAAACATCTCTTATAATCTTTTATCGTTAGAGATTTCTTCGCACATTTTTTTAATCCTTTACATTTAAGTTCCTCGTTAGCTTTTTCCATCGAATAAGCATATAATTTTGATCATAAGCCAACAAATTCTATAATTTGTCTACCACCACATTCATCTTTAAAAACACCAGGAACTTTTTTATTTAAACCTTTTTTAATGTGAGGGTTGTCTGTAATTACTTCTGAGGTGTCAAAATATTTCTCCAAGTCTGGGGAAATGTCTTTGTAAAAGTCTTCGGTTTGTATTTCGTATAATAGGGAGTCCGTATCCGTAAATCAAAGCTTCGCTCGAGGTCCAAATTTCTTTTTATGTAATTATAATGGAAGTCGTAGATAAGAGACTTTGAAATATCTAAAATAGACATTCCTTCGTTTTGTATTTATGAACGGCAACGAGGTTTTCATCAAATATCGTAAAAGATTTAAAACTAGGCTTTTTAACTAGTTTATCAAATCTTTTTCCGGAATCAACAAGCTCTATATCTACGCGGTTTTGAATGTTTTCCATCGTTTCTCCGAATACGGAATTATTCATAAGCTTAAAGAAATCTTTTTCGAATTTATTCTTGGCTGCAGCTCTTAGGTTCGTATTCTTTTCTATGTAAGGCTTTAACCATGGTGATTCCTCGAAACTAATTCCTTTATGTATTTTCTTTAAGACTAAATCCATGTTTAAGTAGTCTTTTAAAATCTCGTGATGTACGACGTAATTTTTCTTTGAGTAAAGATTGGGAACTAATTTCTCGATACTAATGTCTTCACCTAAGTTTGTTTTTATTCTTTCAGAGGCTAAAGGATAATCATTATGAAGATCGTGAAGACGCCCCGGATAATCAAGATCTACTTCTAAAATACATCCTCTTTTCAAGATTCTTCCAAGACTTTAATTCTTTTTTAGACATATATTTAAAATCGTGAGTGGGGAGCTTTTTCATCATCGCCCATCTGTATAAGTTATTGGCATCTAAGTAGGCAATGAATGTGGAAACCCTACTCGGATCGTAGTTTTGAAGATATTTATTATTAGCTTGAATGTGTCTCTTAGTAATCATAGAAACACCGCCTCGAATACCTTTTTCTATCATTAAATACATATCTTCTTGAGATAATTGCTCTAACTGAACGGATGTTATTTTTAAAGCTGCATCCCAAGCAAGTCAGGGAGCCGTGTAACACCAAGCAGGATTGAGCTGATAGTTCTTCAAACAAACATTTCGAAAAGTTTCCTAAACATCTGCGAGTAATATAACGTCCGTCATTAAGTATAAATCGTGATAATCTTTTAACGTTTTCATATTAAAAGCATTCCAGACCTTCTGCGCATGGGAATAGTCTTTATCGGTGATATGTTCATCGTTGAGTCTCGAATAGAAGGCTTTTTTAGAAGGAAGATGTGTTTCCTTAAGTCTTTCAAAACTGTTCATGTGGTCATAACGATAAATTCCTTTTCTAGAAACACTTTCTAAATTATCGGGGAAAAACCTTTTTAAAAGTTTTAAGTCTTGATGTTCTGAATTTTTTACTAAGATGCCTAAACCGGATGCCATAAACTTTAGGGAGTCTTTTAATCTTAATTGCTTCGAAATAGGCTTACCGTTTTTCTTATAATCTACGGGGACGTATTTCATAAAACTTATATATTTTTCTTCATTCTTGGGAATACAACTTATTTTACCCGGAGTAGCACTTAACGGTTTTATAAATAGATGCAAATCGTAGTTTTCTAAATTATGAAACACCACGGGAATAAACCTTGATTTTTTCATTTTAAGACTACAGCTGTTATGAGAAGCTCCTCTGTATTCTCCAGTAAAATGGCAATGATCCTTAACTTTATCTAAGCGAGATTTCTTCATCTTAAAAAGCTTATTACAAACATAACACTCCGTAGCATTAAAATAGAGCTGGTTTTTGTCCGTGAAGATTATTTTCTTGGGGGTCTTATAAAATCTATCGTAAATGTCTCGAGTTTCATTTTCTATCATTTCTACAAATATTTCATTTATGGATCTTTCTTCCTTAGGATTGTAAGAGTATTTTACTAATTTTGGTTCGTATATAGAATCATTGAAGCATTTCACCAAGTAACAAAATCCGCTAGGAAGATGTTTTTGATATTGAAGAGTGTGTTTTCCTAATTTTTTACTCATGGGTTTGAAAATGCATTCGAAATCGGCATATACGACAAATTCTACTTTATTTTTTCTTTGATAATTTTCGAAACTTATAAACTTATTGGGCTCTGGAAGAAACGTTCTTACGGAGGCGTGTTCTCTACAATATTTTTTGTGATCTAATAGGTCGTTTTCTTTTAAAAAATATTGGAAACAAAACCTACAAATTTATTTCCTACACGTATTTTTACTTAAATTAGGACCCACTAATCTACCAAGATTAGTGATAATGGTATAATGATAATCGTATAATAGTAAAAGTTGTACATCTGGATCACTATAAATTTCGCCTATAGGAAATATTTCGTCCTCGGGTTTCTTGATGGAGTTTTCCCGGTTTTTTTCATATTCTTCATCATATCCAATTAAATTAATTTTTAAGGTATTATTTTTTTCAAATTTCTTAACATCCCCTATGGGGGTTGGAAACTTAATGTCTTTCCAATTAAATCTTTGATTTACTTCTTTTCTAAAAGACATGGTGATTCTTTCTCTGTGTTTATCCCCAGGACGCGTAAGTAAAGCTATACCTATAGCCCATTTAAAACAATGTTGATCTGGACCGCTTTGGGAATCTAAGAAATCATTCTTGGGGTTTATAACGGCTTTCTTATTTTGAATCCATTTTGGGGTAGAAATATAAGAAGAGCCTTTTAAGGGCTTATATTTAGCTGTATGGATGTCTAGTTCTTCTACGTGATCGAATTGCCATCCGGATCGTGCCTTTTGTTTATTCGCAAAAGCAATCATCATTTTCACCATCTTATAAAAAATCTCTTCGAAATTGGAACCTCTTAAAATTCTAAAATAACTAGAACTTAAATGATCGTTATCTTCTTCTACTATTTCATCCGTTTTAGGATCACGTTTTATCATCTTACAAATTAGGATGAGTTTGACTTTATAATTTATAAGACCCTTGAGATGATTTATAATGATGTCTTTACGAGACATTAACCAAGCTTCTGGATCGGAATCATCGGTGTCGTCGTTTATAAGTATATAAGTCCTTAAGCGGCCTTGAAGAGCTGATTTCATTTCCTTAATTTCTCGCTTCTTGGTCCGAGAAAATTTACCTAAAGTATTAGACAGGTAATCATGTATTCGTTTAGCTACGTTCTTAGGAGCGATACCTTTTAGCTTGTCATAAAAATCAGCCACCAAGTTATACAACTTATTAGTCGGTTTCGTAAAATGTTCTCGAATGGATGGTGATCGATAAAAAGGAATGTCCACGGGCCTAGTAAGCGGAGTGTTCTTAAAAGGTCTCGAACTCGAAAAACTTGGAGTTTTCTTAAAAGGTCATGGAATACGATTTTTTGTTGAAGATTCTCGTTCCTTAATAAACGGTGATGGAGCCTTTGACTTTAAAAATCTTAAAGTAGGTAACGATTGATAAATAGGAATATCCACGGGCTTAGTAATCATAGTCTTCTTAAAAGGCCTCGCAGTAGAATTTTTTTCTTTTTTATCTACAATAAAAGGCTTTGTGACTTCTTGCGCGTGAACTCATCTCTCTTTTATTATATAAAAAATTTTTTGAAAAATTTTTAAATCCTCAAAATTCTTCAGAGATTTGCGTATTCATGAGATTATTATATTCTCGAGATTTTTCGAAACAAGAAATCGATTTTTTAATGTTTGAAGGATTTTTAAAAACTTGCGTATTCATGAGATTACTATATTCTCGAGATTTTTAACGTTTGAAGAATTTTTATAAATTTGCGTATTCATGAGATTATTATATTCTCGAGATTTTTCGAAACAAGAAATCGATTTTTTAACGTTTGAAGGATTTTTAAAAACTTGCATATTTATGCAATCGTTGAGGGAAATCGATTTTTTTTTAACATCTTAAGCATAATTGCAATACACTTTTCCGTAGTAGTAGCTTATAATAATCTGAGACAATTCCTCATAACATAGGCTATGCCGCTCCGCGATTAGATTGGAATCGGCAATCATCATGGCGTCCAGTCAGGCAGAAGACAGCGGCAGCTCAAAAGAAGATAATTTACTCACTGCTTGTGATCTTACTAAAATTAATGAGTACATATCGTCGGAAAGTATCATTCTTGATGGGAAGCGACTTAAATGGTGTAATAGCTATGAAACACTGCAAGATTTTGTCAAAATCGAACTAAACGAGCAAGGCAAATGGTGGCCATACGGGAGCAGCTCAAAGAGGTTCGATGCTTCTTCTTCGGATTTGGTTATGATATGGTACCCCGGTAAATTAGATACCCTAACGCTTAAAGGTGATCGTGGTAGTTCTATTAAAGACTACCTCTTTGGAGTTTTTACATCACCCTCCTTGAAAGAGCATGCAAGCACCATTGAGCGTGAAAGTGCCCGTAACTCTCTGGATGTAAATACAGATGTTGCGCTTGAGATGGAGATAATTAAAAGCAGGATGGACGCAATACAATCTCTATTAGACTCACAACATGACCCTTGCGAGGTATCAAAGTTAAGAAATGAAGTGAAGCTGCTACAAATAGACCTGGAAGAAGAAAAAACGAGAAATAGAATTCTGGAGCTGGAAGTTTCAAGCCTCCAGTATGATATCAGCTTACTCAAATTGCACCGTAACACTTCAACAAGCAGGGCTGAAAACGACTCTAATAATGGGACACGAGAGCTTCTAAACAATGATGCGGGAGCCAGTAAACACATTAATTACAACACAAAGAAACGCAACGACATCTTTCCTGGGTCATTAAATGCATCCAATAGCCATAATCACGAGTTAGACCTCCCACTTATCCATTCAATCGTCGAAGAGTGCAAGACATATCAAAGTAAGTATGATCCAATCCCTAGGCAACAATCATACAATAGCCTGGAAATAGTTAATGAAGCCTCCATTTTGGAGAACAATGGACACTCAGAAACTAACTCAAAAACAACTCGTGTTCGGATGAAAGAACAATCACCTACTGCTTCTAAAGATTATATTAATAGCCAAATACAGGACTATCGTCGTAGGCAGCACAACGCATACTCACAATTGCATCTGCAACGTCATCACAGTGCTGGCGTGATTGATGATCTTAGACAGTATAGTCCTGTTCGGTGGAATCAAAGTCACGTTTGCGTGCAGGACCGATGGGCACAATATAATCAAAATCGCAATTTTTTCTCAAGAAGAAGCAGAAAATGTCACCGACTAAAGAGAAACCACTTATCAGAAGAAACGAAATCCGCAATCCTTGCCGATCAATCGAAGTCTTTGATGGAGTTTCTAAAATACGTACGTTATGTAACGACGACGACAAACGCCACATTAGTCTAGTAATAACCGCTTACAACACCCGGGTTAAGAAGTTGAAGCCCATCCCAAATGGTCCTTGTGGTCATAATAAAAACAACTGCATCATTGTCCCGAGAATTACTAACCATGCCTCCCGCTCTGAAGTGTTTTTTGTGCCGTCGTTTTTACTGTCAAATGTCATGTCATTGGTCCCTAAACTCGATGAACTCCGAGCATTTATCTCCGATGCAAACCTGATGTTATATGTGCTGTAGAAACCTGGTTACAAGATCACATTGACGATAATATCATTGCGCTATCTGGGTACAACTTAGTTCAGCGTGATCGGCAACAATGTATCCACGGTGGAATTTGTGTTTATATCCGGAACTCAATCAAGTTTAAAGTTCTGACTGAGTTTGAGAATGACGAACTTGAAACAGTATGGCTTCTCCTAAAACCAAACCGGTAACCAAGAGGCTTCTCACAAATCATTTTATGCAAATTATATCACCCACCAGGTGCTGACGATTGGACTATGTCAAACCACCTTTTTAACTCGCTTTCAACAGCAGAGGCAAAGTATCCAAATTGTGGCATTGTTATAACAGGTGACTTTAACAAACTAAATGTGCACAGGTTAATGAATAATTTTAAGCTGTCCCAACTTGTCAAATTCCCTACCCGGGGAAAAAATACCCTTGACCTAATTTTAACTAACATGAAGAAGTACTATGATCGCCCGACGAAACGCCCACCTTTTGGTTTATCGGACCACGTAACAATCGAACTAGAGCCGCTAAGAAAACCAACAGACTCGCATAAAACAATAAAAGTATTAGCAAGAGATCTTAGGCCATCTAATGGTCTGGCATTTAGAAAGTATTTGGAACAAATTGACATCAAACGGCTTCTAGATCCTATGGAATTTTGTGAAGCTAAAAATAAAATGATGGAGTACATTATCAACTTTGGTCTTGATGAAATACTTCCAATTACCGAAAAAACTATTTCAGCCAACGACACTCCTTGGATGACTAAATCGCTAAAAAAATTGATTCGCCGACGACATAAGGCATTAAGGGAGCACGATTTTGAGACTTTTAAGAAGTTAAGAAATCAAGTAAATCATGCAAGGAAGAGCTGTCGCAAAAAGTACTATGCAAATAAAGTAGACCGACTAAAGTCTTGCTCATCTGCTACGTGGTGGAAAGAGATAAAGAAAATGAGTGGTGTTCGTCC
>JAOBYK010366239.1:0-16671 GCA_025434845.1 Phenganax subtilis | reverse complement strand
GTCCCAGCCTTGCTCAGGTGCATAAATTTTGAACGGAAGAGTACATTAGACCGGAAATATGACCTGCAAAAATTCTGATTCCACGAGAATCGCGAGCGTAAACAACTTTTTGTTTACTAAAGCAACATTTGAAACGGAAACGACTACGAGTGCGACTCCCTCCCGCCAGGTCTCTGGCGGTCGAATCTCGTACTCGTACTCGTACTCTTTGCTAAAACTCTCTATTTACTGCAGTGAATCCCGAACTCTATGTTCAAGTTTACCATTTCAATACTATGTTTAGGTTGTAAATATTCTACTTGCTTTAATACTTGGCACTCTATACCTCCAAGTGTTAACTCGTACTAATAATGGCATACGTTTGCCGAAAGATGTTTACGGTTTGTTGCTTTTGCGTTATCAGGAAAATTTCTGTATCATGGGGAACTTTACTCCAAACATAAATTTTCGGATCAATGATTTTGCATGAATGGTTGCCGGAAATTTCTGACATTTCTATACCGAACAAACTGAAAATATTACAACCCGAAGGCGAGAACACAAATTTCTGGTAAAGAAATTACATTATCGTTTTGAAAGGTCTGTGGCATGACATGCTATAATGAGACTTAATATATTTTACAGTCAAATGCTCATGGAAGAGAGTTATCTACTAGTTTCCTGTCCAGCGGAGCAACACCTGATGGCACCCCTCTTGCAGTAATCGAGGTAAGAGTATTGAACTAAAAATACATGGAACGCTACCTGGAGTCAAAAATTGAAGCCAAAATTTCCAGGTCGGCCTTAGTCTTTCCACACGACGGAAGACACGGTCAAAAAACCAAACAAAATAAACATGCTTGGAAAATGAGTCAAACTTTGCCAAAAAAAACAAGTTTTATGAAGCTACTAAGCATTCTTTTAGCAGAAAGTAAGAAAAAACATACAAAGAAGAAAACAGATGAAGTTTTTTTCTAATTTTATGAACTAACTGCCCAAAAAAATAGCTTCTTTTACGGCAAAAACGTACAATTAGGAGTGAAGTCCATGTTCCCGCGAGAGAATCGCGAACCATAAACACGCGTGTGTCAAATTTGGCTTCAATTCATTATTAGACATTACTATTAGAGGTAGCGTTCCATGTATTTTGGTTCAATGGGTAAGAGTATTCAGATAACAAACCCGTGAAGCGGCCTTATTGTCTTTTAGCCCTTTAACAGAAAAAGTGATAATGTGCATCGCGGGCCTGTCGTGATTGGCTAAATTTATATTAGGAGAAAGTGAATTTGGTATCTCGAGCTTTCAATGTTTAATTGTACCCAGAGCAATAATTTGGTTTCAAATGTTACCTAAACTCAGACTTTGTTTAAACATTATTTTTTTGGGAAAAGCAGTGTTTCTCGTTCTCCCAAAATCGCTCTGGTGTTTCCATGTAGAAACACGAATATCTACCCCTTAGTTATTGGTTTGACCCAGCACAAGACGTTTAATTCATCTATAGACGTTATAGTCGTTTTCTAATATGGATACTTATAAGCTTTTTTGTGACGAAGGTTGGATAACCGATGTTTAGGGATGGTCCATTTAGTTTTGAAGAGAGAAAGGATTGGTTTTAGCTGAGCACGATAATTTTTGCGAAACTTTTTTGGAAAACATGTCGTCTCATCGCTTTGTTGGTTGTTTTATTTAGTCAAATGGAGAACGCATAATGTACAAAGGCACGTCCTCTTTGCTTGCACCCAACGATGTCACCAAGTATCGCATTTCCTTAACTATGGTATGTACTCTGCTTTTATGCGATGTATAGATCACATTGAAGATTAGTAAAAAGAACGTCTTTATTTTACCTGTATTAGTACCATAATCGCCTCGGATTCTTTCGTGTGTTCTTTTGTTATGAGCGGTTGTTTAAAATCACTAAGCTCCCGGGCAATTTTTGGATGGCCAAACATGCTAGTAAGGCCATTATATACACTTAATGCCGAGATAAAAATTATGAGGTAGGGGAAATCTTATAGCCATCATGCTATTATAAAGAGATAGCACGTCAAAATGGAACTTAGGAGTAGTCCCTTAGGCTCGAATGGTTTGTGGAGTGCAACAAAACGTCTTGCCTTCAGGGCATTCAATCACGAGGTTCCATCATGCCATGCTATTACTTATTGTAAGTGTAATAGCTATAGACTCAACTTCAGCGCAAAGGCCAGAGACGTTTTGTAAGACCAAGCTTCCCCAGCACTCCGAAAGTCTTGTTTTTACGTCGGTCTATCTGTTTGCTTGTGTCTTTGAAAGCAGTGGCGAAGCCAGCTCGGAAATTTTTTCATGCTATGAAAATTTTAAAGCGCTATCAGTATTCGTCTTTTTAGAAATTGATTGTTTTTGCAGTCTAAGATACACGGAATTATTTGCACAGCGTGACCAAATTGTCCAGTCAGTTTTGCCACTGTTCGAAAGTAATGTGTAGAACAGATTTTTCAAACGTCTGTAGACGAGATTTGTACTGACGAGGTCTGGTTGGAATTTTCGTGGAAATTTGCATTACACTGCTCAGCAATGCTTGTATTGTACTCTAATGCTCCTCCATGCATTGCACTGGCCTATATTGCCCTGCAATGCACTGTTTTGTACACTGCTACATTGTACTGTACTGTACTGTACGTACTGTCCTGCACGACACTACAATGTACTGTACTTGCACCACTTCCATCGTATTGTAACGTATTATAATGTCCTGACTACTGTGCTGCATTGTACTGTTGTAATGTGCTGCACCATGCTGCGTAGGCAATCTTGCATTGTATGATCTGTCATTGTTTTGTATATCTCTATGCATCGTTTACTGTATATTTTTCAGAATGCTTGGCAGAAGAACGATGGGTCGTCTTTAACTCGGGATGAATTTATGCGAGCTCTAGTGCATATGGAGTCCTTACTTGTTTTGGCTCCAGACCTGAGTGGTGAGATTGGTGTTGATTTCATTGCGTCTCTTGATATTCCTTCTATGATGCCTCTCACAGACTCACAAGTTGAAAAATGTGATTGTCCTGAAAATACAACTGGATTATCCTGCCAGGTAACTTCTTGTTTGTTTTCACTCAATCAGAAGGCAAGGTGACACTAGTCATGCAATCGCACTTGCGTCATTGTAATTGGTTCTTTGGGTGATTGCCCCAACTGACACAGGGGGATTTGATTAAAGCACTCGATAGGTTCATTCGCGAACATCACACGTGAGAAGTGCATGCTCAAATAGCGGGGAAAATTTTAGTGTTCTCTGGAAATGGCAGAATATTCAAATGGTGAAAATACTACCCGCATTTTGACAACAGACACGTGGGAAGTGAAAAATTCAGCAACAGCGTTTGATGAAGCTTTCAACCTGCGTTGTTAATACGCGATTTTGTATGATTTGCAAATCTTGTACATCATATTATTGACAGGGTGAGAAGGCCCTGTACTTTATGCACTAAAAAGTCCTTATTTTATTGGCCTGCCGCATCTTTTTGATAAAATACATAATTTATAAATCCCTTTATTTCGAGAAGTTCGAGGAAATGTTATCTGCAGTAAGGATGTTTCCCTCGGGTTGGCACGCGGTGAATATTTTCATTTCGTATCATGTTTCCTGGAATTACCCCTGCTCCTATAAATGATAACTATTATATCGCCGAGTTAAATGGCGCACGATGATTGGTGTATTGGCGTCTATAAAAAACCATGTTGTTTTTCTGGGTCGCTGAGAGGGCGATACGCGTTTTCGTTTGTTGATTGTGACGAAGAAAGTTGAATATTTCAATTTTCAAGTATAATTTTATGGTATTTTATCTGACTTTTTGTCGTTTTATTGTTTGTCGTTGCTGAACGAGAGTTTTTGCTAGCACGCACACGAAATGACGACGAAAGCAGTTAGCACGGATAACATTTTGGGTGCTAATGCAGTTTAGCGGACACCTTACGACGCTGACCATCCAAAAAACATAATTTTAGATTGCGAACGCTGAGCCCACAAACTAACCTTGCCCTAACCTGATGTCCGATAAACTGCATTCTAGCGACATTTTGATAACGACAGTGTTTACGAAGCAATCTTGAACAAACAAGGATCGAACAAAGCCATAAAATAATCTCTTTATTAATTTAGTTCCTTTTGTTACTAAAAGAAAGGTTTTGCAAATAACTACAACAAATAATCTCAAATCAGTTGACATATTTTTCTTGATCTTCAGGATTGCAACGTGGGCTATTTCCGATCTGGAGATGCTTGTATACCGTGTCAATGCAATGGTCATTCCTCATCTTGTAACCCGAAAACTGGCGAATGTTTCAACTGTGAGCACAACACTGCAGGTATCCTGTTATCAAATTTTTTCCGTATTTATGGGTATGAAGATCTATAGCTAAGTGTGGTAGCCCTTATGCGAGCCTACTCCCAGTCTCACTATAATGTTTCAAAAAATGGTTTAACAGCAATTAAGAAATAGTTTCGTTGTGATTGTATACCAGTCCCGTAACAAATTCCAGACAGATAGATTAGTAATGATGCTTGCTCTTATAGTTTTACAATGAACTGCAGTTCCTCCAAGAGACAATTCATTTCACTAATTTATTTTTTTAATGAAACCTACTGCAAAAGTAGTAAAATTTGATAAAGTCGAGCACCAAAACGGGCACCTCTCTTAAGTGAAGCAGTCTTATATTAGAATATTCGGTGTATTATCTTTACCTCTATTAACTGGGCACCCGATTAGGGCAGAAAGGTTGATGAGATCCAGATGCGAGTCGGTCGACCGTTGCTAAAATAGAAAGAACAAGTCTTTAAAAAGGATTAGAGTAGTCTCCGCATTTATACCGGTAATGTTTTGATAAAAATGAGTAATTCGTAGTGTTGCTGAGATTCTGTTTAGAATTACGAGATTAAGGTAATGCCGCATGAAGAAACATGTTAACCATGGTGAATGGTTTGACTACCTGGTTTTGAAAAGAACTGTTTAAACACTTAGTAAAATTTAAGATGTTAGAAAAACTTAGTAAGTTCTTAAACAGCTCTTTTCAGAACCAAACTATTCACCATACTTAACATGTTTCTTCTTGCGATGTTGTGTCTCCACGACCAAATCACTGTTTACTACATAAAGTAATGTGTTTGTTTAAAAAAGCTTTGCGTAGTTTAGCTCTCGTTGTAAATTGTTAAGTCCATAATAAAGAGCTTTATAAGCAAGCAATGTTTTTGACAACACGAACGGCATGAGAAACATCAAAGGACTGGGTCAAGCATTGTGATCGGTGGCAAACGTCAAGTTTACTTCCGGTCGACTTCCGTGTTGTCGAAGCTCTCTAATAGGGACCTTTAGCATGCAGCGTTTTCTACGCGACGGCAACGCCAGGGAGCCCGAAGGGCCTGAGCCCCACAAACGTCATCACAGCTCGTTCCCGCTAAATTTTGAATACTTTAGCATCGAGCAAAATTTGTTGACGACGGTAAAAAACCTCGTATGAAAATGTCTTCGTTTAGAGATATGCGAGTTTATTAAAACTTTTTGCAGCAAAAACTGAATTACAAGTTGAAAATATATAATACGATATTACACATACTATATATACAAATGATATATAAAATAAACTTAATTATAGTTACAAGTTAAGAAAAGATATATTTAAGGCCTGATTTGACAGAATAGTTGATACTTAACAATGGTTGACATCTATCCTGCTTTATTTCCATCCTACTGGGAATCTTTCAATGTTGTTACAACCAACTTTTTCGACTCTGTGAGATGGAGACAGATATATGTACAATTTTTGTGTACACAATGCATGCTAAAGGCTATTAGTAAGCATTTTTAAAGCATGGAAAGCATGTAAAAGCCACGCACATTTGCATTAATGGGACAATTTTCCTTTTTTGTGGTGCATGTATGCCCTATTCATATATAAGAATATTTGTACTTATGTGCATTTCTTCCTGGACTCCGCAGCCATTTTCAAACTAACAAAACAAAACAAAAACCATGATTTCGGGATAAAACACTAAAAAAGGCTTCATGAAAGATATATTTATCGCTCTGCTCCGTTCATACCTAAAATTTGAAGAGAAAGAAGAAAATATATACTCACGTTTTCCCACAACGCCAAAACAAGCAGTTTCACGTTGGCGCGTGAAAGGCGACGGCAGATTTCAGATTCGAGGCATGCGCACATCGTTACCAGAAGTAAAGCTGCACTTCCGGGTGGCGTTGCCGTTGTCATTTATCGCTATGCTGAAGCTCTCTAATATCTTACTGCAACGGCAGATATTGCTTTACTTGTAAAACAATCAATGTCTATTTTCAATATTCTAAGGCCCGAAATGCGATGAATGCGTACCTGGTTACTATGGTGACCCTACAAGTGGCGAAATTGACGCGTGCAAACGATGCCCATGTCCAGACGTTTCGAAGAATTATGCTACATCCTGTTTCCAGAACGCGGATGGCACTTTCAATTGTTCCTGTAAAACAGGTTATACTGGTAAATTCTGTGAACAATGTGCAGATGGATATTTCGGTGATCCACTTACGGATGGGTGTAAACCATGTGAATGTAACAATAATATCGACTTAAACGCCGAAGGAAATTGTGATCCTCGAACAGGCGAATGTTTACGGTGAGTTTTCCTTTAAAAAATCAATGGATGATTTATTTCAGAGGAAAACTAATCTTTGATCTGAGCAAAAGGATGAATATACATCATCACGGTCCACGACTGGGCAAATATCAAAAATATTAGAAAAATCGAAATATTGTAAGAGCAGAAAATATAACCCTGCGTAGTTTGCTAATTTTGTTCTTTTTTATATCACACGGGGGGAATAGTTGACACTTTTTTTGAGCTCAAAGTGAGCCAAGAGGTGCTTTTCATTCGCTGTGTTTTTCACGCGCACGTGCAATTATTATAGTCTAGTAAAACTGTTTTAAAGAGAACGTGAATTACACGGTTTATATAGACTAGTATTGCTACCCCTAAAATATTTACATCCATTAGAAATATTATACAGTTACATGACTTTTAAGCGTTCAGTTTTTAATAGCGGTATATGAACTTGCTCACCTTACATTGTAATCATGATCGTAGTCTATCCAACGCTGAGTTACATACTTTTTCAGTCAGTGGATTATAACTTAAGTTAGGAGATGGTGTGAAGTTGTCGACAAATGCTCCACCAAGGTTGACTCTCCGTGCTTCTTAAGTCTCGAGGCCAGAGCACATCAGAGCATTTCCATAGAAAAGAGAGGGAAAAACGGCTTCAGTGCGGGAATAGAATGTTTAAGACTTAGTGTTTTAAATAAGTTCGTGTCTTTTTAAAGGATCCAAAGTTGGAAGAAGTTAACCTTTTACGTGCATGAAATAACGTATCTGTGGGATGCAGCCCAAAGCCCGTTTACCACTGGACGGGAATCTCGTCGCCGAATATAAATCTACCAAACGGATTGGCTAGCGATAGATTCACCGCGAAAAAGTCTTAATCGAACCAGTCACGTTGTTACATTAATTTTGGGCAAAGAAAATTCCGCCGTAGTGGACAACGGCCTTAAACGGTGCAATTGCGGCACGCGATGCAAAAATGTGCAGCATTAGCATACCTGACTGGGTTTTATTTTTCACATTTTACGACAGTTCGCTACCATACTTTGCAATATTAGTAATTTTAAGATGTTTTACCTTGCTATAGTAATAGATAATATTTATGCTGAGATCAAAAATCAGTCTATAGCTGGAATGATGTAGTCGTGTTTCCGGTAACGTTAATAGTTATGTGACGTTAGTGGTTGCTTTGATCGCATATCAAAGATTTGAACATATGTTGTAAAAGGTTTTATTATTCGTTTCCTCTAGTTGTGCTAATAACACGGGTGGCGATCGTTGTCAGGACTGTCAACCTGGTTACTATGGCAGCGGTATCCTGGGTAACTGTCAAAGATGCGACTGCGATACGTGTGGTTCAGCGAACAGTGTTTGTGATCATGTCACTGGCGTGTGTTCATGTAAACCTGGAGTTTCTGGTTCCAAGTGTACTGCTTGTCAGGTTAGGAATTATTTTCGCATTAGTTACCTTATACATGGGGAAATGTTATTCGTTTCTCCGATGCGGTCGCTATCAGAAAAAGGTTTCGAAATATCAGCAAATGAACGGACTAACCATGTATCTTTGTGCCAGCCGTTGTATAAGCTGAAAGTCACTCGTACGTAGGGACACGATAAAGTTTTAAAAGAAGTTCAAATACGTTCTCTGGCTGAAAATATTTGATCTACGAGCTTTCGAACACCATTCTGTGAGCAGGACAAGTCAAATATGTTGAAACTAAAATATTTTAATAAAGCCAAATGCGTTGAAAATGAATATGCATAAATGAGTTATAAAAAACGATATTCTTTATATTCATAAAAAGACTCGGCCAATATATTTCTATGACGCTCCGGAATAAATACGCGGCCTCACTCACAAGCAATACAATTACAAATGACTTTTTTTACGTGCGTGCGTAACAATAAAATGGCGATTAGTTCCGACAAGTAACATTTTCGTAAGCGTCCGAAATTGATGTGCGCCATGCATGGATCCTTCGCGCTCTATTGGGCATGAAGTGCACTTCTTTTCGTTAAATAGGCTTACAGCTAAACATTTTAACTTTTTTTTTCAACTAAAAGTTGTGAAGTGCTGTAGATATATCAATGAAAATGTTTTTTATAAGCAAAATGTTAATAAATTTGTTTGACTAGGAGCGGGCTATACAACGAAATTTGAACTATGATGCTTCGATTTCTTTTCATTCTTTTCTATTTCGTGATATGTCCAAGAAGCTTAAATTACTAATTGTGGAAACAGAGGTTTTTGTTTCTCTTAGTCTTTTCGTTCGTTTTACGCTTTAGTATTTTGCAAAAGCATGATTTTTCGTAATTTCTGTCGCAAACTGCAAATCCTAGCTTGCACACTGCCTCAGTGCCTGTTTTTTCATTTGTCCCCGTTGAAAATCACTGTATGGTGGTCGAAAGCTTGGGCATTGATTATTTTCAGCCGCAGAACGTCCTTTTTTACAACCTTTATTGTTGTACAGCGTGTTTCAAAACACAGTTATCTACGTTGAATATTAAATTTCATTCTCTCCTTTTTACATACATTGACATGAAAATTCTATCTAGCTGTCTATCGATGATATTCTTCTCATGTCACTACGGAGAGAAATGACTAAGTATTTTCTTGTTGAAAACTGCTTGTCAAAATGGGTTTTCTCTGCCTGCAGAAATCAAGCTGAGAGAGAAAAAGAAAGTCTATTCCCAATTGTTTAAAACTTATAAGTTTCCATTTCGAATGACCTGTGCCTGAAAAGGAATAAATTAGGAAGGAATTAATTAGTCATGGTTTTCCCTGCTTTAGTCCTGGGTTATAGGTCGCATTTTCGTCGAATTTAAGTGAAATGCCTTTTTTCTAGAGAAATTATAAGCCCATGCAAGCAAGGTTGAGCTGAGTTTGATGACATTGTAAAGCTGTTGTGTTAGTCTAGTTACGGCTATAAATGTTGCCTGAATTCTCGAGAAATGGAGTCTTACATATTAATTCCAAAAAACCGAATTCGATTGGATTGCACAAATGCAGCTTCTCAATCAGGCCTTGAAAACACGAATTGTGATTAGATTTTGACACAAACTTGACGCATACGTTCTGTTTGTTGGTATTGTCAGGGCCGTCGCGAGCACATGATACTTGGGGGGGGGGGGTGCAAGTCTAAGTTTTGCCGACAAAATGGGCGTAGTTTTTTAGTTGGGTGTTGTCGTATGTCAACTCCACCAGTGTACGTTATCGTCAGAAGTGGTTAAAAATGAAATGTGCGATTTCAAATCAATCTATTCAACTTAGAAGCATCGTGATAAAACTATTAAGATCAACAAATACTGATTGTGAAAGTGAACTCCGAATAAAGTCCAGTTGAAGTCCCAGATCCTACCGACAACTCCGAGTATATATGATCCAAATTTGCCGACAGGTCTACTCGTGGGAGGGGGGTGCAACACCCTCCTGCACCCCGCTCTTCGCTACGGCTGTGGGTATTGTTTTTGATAAAGCAAATGAGATTTTAACTCTCAGTGGTAAAATTTTAACCAACGACTTATAAAATGAGTAAAGTGTTATTAGAACGTTAAACAGTTCTTTCCTTCTGTATAAAAAGAAGATATTGAGTTTGGTTTTCTTTTGGAAATACCCTGTAGAGCGGTGGGTCATGCTTTTTGTGCTGGTCATTGTAGCAAAAACTCGTGGAATTTAAAACGATATTTTATATAATTAACATATTCGTTTTCCAGGCTCAAACGTGGGGCTTTGACTCGTGCAATGGTTGTCAATCATGTGCCTGTTCAGTTGCGTCTTTGGACAATAACTGCGATGAAGCGACCGGGCAGTGTTCATGCAAACCAGGTGTGACTGGATTAAAATGTGAACGATGTGATGATGGATTCTTTGGTTACACTGAACAAGGGTGTGAAGGTATGTATGTCTTCCCAATCTAACATAATTCAGTAAAAATCTCGCTGAGTTTCCATCTTTATTTTTATTTCTGATTTATTTTTCTTATTTGTGTTTATCTTTTTATTTATTTAGTTACAAGTTTCGCGGCACTGAACACATTTGCACATAAACATATATATGTACACATACACTTAATATATCGCAAAAACGGACAGGGACGTGCCCCACAGATAGTCTCCAATAACTGGTCCCGATAAATAAATGTCAACAAAGCAGATCCATTAAAATTATACGCGAGTTTAGCAAAAATTTAGATTTAAAGTACAAATACTGAATAGAAATTTAGGAATTGGCCATGAACAGCATGATCTAATGAGCACATTTAGTTTTTAACGAGTGGAGTGGCAATTAAGTGAGTCTTATTTCTGCCTGGTTTTTCTTATATTTCAGTTTCATTTATTTAAACCGTGTTTGTTATCACGTTTTGGCCAATCACATTTGGCGTTAAATCGGGCAGGATAATAATGGACTTGAGAAACTCATTAAAATAAGTTTTTATTTAGAAAAAAGAAGTGCATTTTTAATCAGAAATCTGCATGTTATTGTGCTGATTTCTGATTATGTGCGTACTTTATTATGTTATCAATTTGAAGTAAACAGCTGAAGCAGTTGTGAAAAATGCAGCTATAGGAAATGGAACTGATCGTAAAATGTGTAAGCCTCGTAGAGACAAGCGACTTTTCCTTGACGAGTGTAGCTACTTACTTGCTCGTGCGTAGGATAAACGAGTTTTCCTTGACGACCGAATGCGTGCTGGAGTTTCCTTGCGGAAAAGCTGGCTTGACGAGCTTTTGAACGAGGCTTCTTGAAGAAACTTATCAATTTTAATCGTACGCATCAACAAATAGCATTTGCCAAGGAAACAGTGTTAGTCTATAGGCGGCTTTAGTCCGTAGCACTTATCATCAACTATACTACTAAGTTGAACTTCAATGGCAATTTGCACCATGGACTAAGTTTTGAATTAAACAAAAAGCATAGAGTCTATTACCACAGCAAGAAAGTGCATCATGAATTTAGTAAAATGGCAAAGTTTGGTTGCGAAATTTTAAAATATACGGAAAAATATAGCCCTGTGAGGTTTGCCAAATTCGCATATTTTTTGTTTTACATTCGGAAATTGCTACAATTTTCGGTTGCGATTTCCGCTTGCAGTCGTAGTGGCAGCATTCCTCTCCTATGTTATAAAACTAGTCAAAATTTACAAACTTTGCCAGACGATATTTTCCATACTACTCAACATTTTGCAACCACGCTTTACAGTTTTACGGAAGTTAAAGTTTTACTGAGGTGATGAGTTTACCTATAAAATCAAACATTTTTTAGTTTATAATGCAAATTGTCCATTGTAAACGTCATAAAGTCTATCTAACGTTACTTTTCTATTTTATCTTGACAGCATGTAATTGTCCAAGTGGGCAAGTTTGTGATATAAGCGATGGCAGCTGTTGTGAGCCTGATGACCCCACATGCAAATCATGTCCACCATACTACATACAATCTGCTGCTGGCTGCGAATACTGCGGGCCTTGTGAGGAGAAATTATTTAAAAGGGTTGACAAGTTGCTGGCGAACTACTCGACGAATCCAAGTGAAGGAGTTGCTACAGATGAATCTAAGAATCATCTGAACAACATTGAAATTAATCTGAGAAAGTAAGTCAGTTAATGATCACCCATCACGATACTCGTTTGACAAATTAAAAATAGCTTAGCCTCTTATAAAGTCTCTGCAGAGGAGAGAGCTTCAGTCTAGTGTTTTCATCTTACACTATCAGTGCTCTGTTTCAGTAAAATGGATACATCTTAGCAAGCAGTTACAATTCAGGACCTAAAGGCCGGTTTTCATCATTCGCGGATAGATGTTTGACATATTTCATACCAGTTTTATACCGCTTGCAATACTTGGCGTCTGTCGTATTCTTAGCGCCATTTTCCATTGCGACCGTTTTTCCGGCGCGGATGGGGCGCATAGGTTCTAAAATGCTCTGTTGTGCTTTGTCTGCTTTTGATCTCGCGTACTGGCGAAGAAAGTTGAATTACATTTGACTTTTCTGGTGTGCAGGCGAGACCAAGCGCGGACAGCTAGTGAAAGAGCATGTTCAAATCTATGCGCCACGCCCACGCGGGCATAATGGTCGTGGTGAGAAATGGTCTTTAACATCGCCAAGCATGACAGTCTGTCTGCGAGTAATAAGAATATATTTACACTCCTGGGGCCGGTTGTTCAAAGCTGGGTTAGCGTTAACCCTGGGTTAACGAAATGTTTGAAGCAAAATTTTTAACCGCTTTTTTATTAACTTGACAAAATTTTTCCACAAAGCTAATCTATGTAAAATTAAGCCTTAATTTGCAAAGGTTTGAAGCAAAAGGGCATACAGAAATGCACAAACCAAATAGCTGGTTAAGTTTTAACCCAGAGTTAACGCTAACCCAGCGTTGAACAACCGGCCCCTGGTGCCGGTTGTTCAAAGATGGGTTAGCTTTAACTCTGGGTTAAAATTTAACCAGCTGTTCGGTTTGCGCATTACTGTATGTTCATTAGTTTCAAAACTTCGCAAATAAAGGCTTCTTTTAAAATAGATTAGCTTTTAGAAAAATTTTGTCAGATTAATAAAGAAATGGTTAAAAATTTTGCTTCATAGTTTTCGTTAACGCAGGGTTAACGCTAACCCTGCTTTGAACAAGCGACCCCAGTATACTATCTTTACACGCATCACTACTCTGTTAAAATGAATGTTAGGAAGGGCACGCTTCGTTACGTCTCCAATTAAAACTTTTTGTTGATAACACTTGTCTTATTGAACCAATGTGTGAAAAAGACACTGGATGTGAGTGTCAAAATGTTGATTCGTTGATTATGACTTCTTGAGTATAGTTAACATTTATTTTACTAAACCAAAGTAGGTAAAACATTCGATCACGAGTTGTAAACTTTTGCCAAGCTGCATTCATTTTCTCAATTATACCGGAGCAGTGATGATGTATGTGATTGACACTAGACTGCATGAAGGGTCAAAAAGTCCAGTCTTGAACATTATCGTCTTGTTTAGTTGCATACACACCAATTCTAACTTCTATTCATTTTCTCAGCTTTGGCTGGGGTTTCGAAAGGACGAAAATACATTGATTTGAAACCACCATCGAACCTTTCCTTTTTAAATTAAAATATGCCAAATTTTCGAACACTGATGGATGTAAACATAGTTTCGATATTTAATCAGAGAAAGAGAAAAACTACCCTCGAACGTTTTCTTTCTTGCTTTCTTTGAAGTCTCTAACAATCTTGCATAACACATATTGTGTTTGTTGCAGCCTTACAACTCGAGTGAATGAATATAATTTG
Source organism: Phenganax subtilis (assembly GCA_025434845.1). Classification (NCBI taxonomy): domain Eukaryota; kingdom Metazoa; phylum Cnidaria; class Anthozoa; order Malacalcyonacea; family Clavulariidae; genus Phenganax; species Phenganax subtilis. The sequence continues at coordinate 2,788 of JAOBYK010366239.1, read as the reverse complement.
AGTATAAGCAATCTTGTTGACATTGTTGACGGCAAAGACCAAATGGGAGGTTGGTGCTATTCAACTTTTTGAAAATATAAAGAAATTTAACGGGGTAGAAAATTGCAACACATTAGGAATTTTAAGCCATCGTTTTTACACATTTTTTTTGTTTTTATTTTTTTCCAACAGGTCAAGTTCCAGGCAGTGGGTAAGTAATATTTATGATATTTGGCCTTTTAGAAGAGGAATTGCATGATATCTTCCTTTTCAACAACTTTGTCTTCATTAAAGAGACCATATCAAATTAATTATAGGTTGTAGATATAATAATTAAATCGTCATGAAGAATCCTACCATGTTTTTATACATGTAAAACGTTTATCTTCATATCTAACAAAATAAAAAAGTTTCCGGTTTTTTTTGCTGAAAATTTTGTCATTTCATAAACTTTACTATCTCGAAAAATCAAGTAAATGAAGATGAAGTTTTTACATAGGACTATAGATTACACTTCTTTTAATGATTCAAATACTCGGCGTATGTACAATTCTTCTTCTTGATATATAGTCACTTTAAACATCAGTTCTTCCATAAATGACTCAAATATTATGTACTATTTGGAAGACGAGCGACCGATCTGTATGGTTATTCAGCGTACTTGTGAAAAGAATAGGTGGGACATGCCTTTTGTATAGGTAATAGTATGGTTTCGAGTGCAATTTCGAAAAAACATGCACGAGTGAGTTTTTCAAAGACGATCAAACTTGCACGAGTCCGAACGACGAGTGCAATTTGAAGTCTTTGAAAAACTCACGAGTGTATGTTATTTCCAAACTGCACGAGAAGCCATACTATTACTTATTAATAATATACAAGAAAATGTGCGAGACAAACATCGGTTGATCATGAAAACTTGATCTTCCGGTCGGAATTTTTTACCAAAAATTAAAAAAATTTGTATTTTGAATTTTGGAGCAAATTTTGCTTCATTGTGATTGGCTAGTTTCCCTTTTTCAGCCAATTAGATGAGTTTGTTACAGATTTTTGCACTGCTGTTTAAGATTAAATGCACTGAAACCAACCAATCACAGTCGAGTAACATTTTCTTGTATATTATTATCAAAGTTATGGGTACCAATTAGGACTCACTGTACTTTAAAAAAGTTTGTGCGAGTTGAATCTATACAGACGTATATATATATATGACTGAAATACTGCGTTGTAACTTGCCCTCGTGAATTATTCATGGTTTCACAAGTAGTATATACAAACAACGCGAAAGGGCCTTATGAGATTTATAAACGCGATGCGAAGCCGTGGTTTTTTATATCTGATAAAGACCGAACTGCATGATTAGTATATGGCTTCTAAAATTCAAGATTTTGTAGGCTAATATCAGCTTTGGAATGTTGTGAATTGAGCTAATCGACGCTCGAATAAGTAAAGGAAAATTTTGAGGGAGTCTATATCAGATATATAGATACGCTACGGATCATCAACTCCTTTACTTTGCTTATGAGATTTTAGTGAAGTTCAAAAGGTTACGGGCAATCCTCAACATCAATACAGGCAGTTTAAATCAATCAAGACAAACTTTTTATAAGACAAATTCAATTCTTCTTGAAGTAACTCAGATATCATAAATATGTACAATCCCTGTCCTTGATGTAAACACTTGAAGTTGGTGAAGACAAAGTTTTTGCATGAGAAGATACATTTCATTTTACGTACAGATAACCGTCTTTATTGCGGATCAAGTAAATGATTTAAAACTACTTTTTGTTTTTTCAGGAGTCCTCCAACCACTGAGCCTAAAGGAATTTCGTTGGAGGATGATGCTAGCAACTTGGTGGATGAAAGCATGGATATTGTTCGTAAGGCGACCGATGTGAACACGCGTAGCGTGATTATCAAGAAGAACACAACTAAGTCTAAGGACGATGCACTGGATATTGAAGAAAAACTGAGAAAGTTACTGCGTGAAAGTAAAGGTATAGTTTTGAAACTAAACGTTACTCATGAACTGTACACCTTTGCCAGTGTGTTTTGGTGAAACACGATTATCAGTCGTTATCGCATGACACACCCAAATTTCATTGTTCCAAGAGACGTGTTAAATCTCATATTCAACTGAGTAGCGTTATAACTAGTGGCGATAACTAGCTATCACCACTAGCTTTTACTACGAGTTATCACACTACTCAGTTGAATATGAGATTTAACTCGTCTCTTGGAGCAATGAAATTTGGTTGTGTCTTGAGATGGTTAGATGATGGTCACTCGTATGATATGGGATTTATCATCGCGAGTGCAGCTTAACAGCCACTCGGGGCCTGCACTCGCGATGGTAAATCCCATATCACACTCGTGACCACCATTTAACCCATACTTAATATATTTTGCGGTTACCATTTAAATTATAGCACTAATAGTATTTAGCTACATATATGCGAGTCGCTGGCATATTGATAATACAAGAGCACAATCGTGTAACTATATACTGTTTTGCAACGTTGTGGTTTCATTCAAGGCAGACCCGAATAGTCTCATCCAATAGACGAATTCCATTTATCGACTATTTTAATTAAAAATAGAATTAAATTCATCTCCACACTGGAAAGAACATACTAAACTTAGTATGGCACAGTCGCTAGGATATGCGCCTTTCACCACTGAGGTTGTGGGTTCGATTCTCAATGCAGGCTTTACTTTCTCACGTGAAAAGAGTTTGTCAACTACTCTGCCGAAAGTCATAGGTTTTCCCCGGGTACTCCGGTTTCCTCCTACAGGGGAAGTTGACAGGGTG
>JAOBYK010366128.1:0-16671 GCA_025434845.1 Phenganax subtilis | reverse complement strand
GCACTAAATAGACTTAGGCTTCATCTTTGCAAATTACAAAATTACACAACCGTCTACATGATAACACTTCGCCATAAAATCATTGATCTCAATAGCTCATTAATATTCAAAGAGTGTATTTTCATGTAGACCGTTCAAAAATTCATGTGAATGTATTCTGTAAGATTTATTTAGCGTTTACTAAAGCTACGCAATGCTCTCTACATAATCACAGTCTTTGGAGTATTTTAACGCGCTAAAACACTGCTAAATTTCCGAAAGTTAAGTGTAGACCGTGAGTTGTAGACCGGCTTTTATACAACAAATGCTTGACATATTAATATGATTGCCAATTACATCACAGTTATTTTGCTAAGGGGAAATACTAATCTTTCACCGTTAATAGTTGAGCAAAACATTTAGCGCACGCAGGAACTTTTCGTCGCTTCTCTTTGGGAATTTGATGATTGGAACAAATAATTTTCCAACAAACAGCCATCATTTCTGTCTCACGATCATCGACCACGCCATTTTTTATAAACATTAACGGCCTTTTAATGGTACAAAATATTGGGTATCATTAACAAGCTCGATGTCATGTAGAAAATGGGTTTTTGGTGCAGAGAAGTGAACAACCTCTCCTTCCAACATCAATAGAAGGTCATGTCGGGGAATTAGCGTAGCACTCCATCGGTAATCGTTGAGGAAAATGCATTCCGCTTCTTGCACACAAACCCAAGCAAATGTACCGGACGCAGGATTCAAAAACGTTTTGAACACCAGCGTCAGTGGCTTCAATATGAATGTTTTTCTGCAATCAGCTGGGCCAACAATCATGATGTTGCAATATTTGCCACGTCCATTTGTAAGCAAGTCAATAACGGCTTTGGTAAAGCTTGTCTTGTCAACTCCATTAGTGGCCAGGATCTCATTAGCGCATTTCAGCCATTCCCCATTACATCCCTCACAACAGTTTCCTTTGCAAGCGTCGGTCAACAACTCTATTTTACTCTTTTGTTTCCGCTTCAAAACTGCATCGGCTTCTTTCATTTTCCAAGTTGTATCCAGCAAGTTCTGCATTGCAGTTGGTGTTTTGGAAAGAATGAATTGAGCAAGGTCAGTTTTTCCCTCCTCTCTTTGTTTGTTCGCAAAAGCGTGTAGCTCCGTCATTGTTTTGAAGTTAGCTTTTAAAATGACTTCAGAAACATCCATGGCCGTCATTTGTTTTCTCTTATCCACTTTTATTTTATTTTGTTCGTTGCTTTCTCCCTTTCTTTTCACGCCCTTCACCCGCTCCGTCTTTGCATGGCTTGCATTGCTTGTTCGCGGTGCTTGCTCATTACTTCAAAGATCAGGATGGCCCTCACTTTCCTCGTAGCTCTCATCTTCTTTGGTAACATATCTCCAAGCGCTATAATAATTATGGTGTATGTCTGAAAAGTGAACATCAATACCAAACTTTTCCTTCATGTATCTTCTCGAACGCAGCCATCTTTGCGAGCTTCCTAACTTCAGCACCATATGATAGTGGTGTCCTCCATTTACATGAATTTCCCTGCTACAGCACCATTGCTTTACTATTGCGCATTTACTTTCAAATGCTTCAACAGTGGCTCGAGCAAAATCACTTCTAAGTGGAAACTTTTCTAAATCAGCTTGACTGTACGTTAATAAATACACGCTTTGTACAGTTGAATCACGCAATATGCCACTTTCTTCCTCCTTTGCCATTAAACTTAACAATACTTCACAAATAATGGTTTAGATTAGCGCAGGAAAAAGCAAAAAGATATACTTATCATACACTAAAAGGCTTTCTTAAGTATAACGCGCGCAAGAAATTTGATCACCTCATCACCTGCTAAAAATATACATACAGGAAACAAACTTGTTTCAGGTAGAAAATAAAGCTATTTATTTTAATAATAGTGCTAAAATAATTTGACATAACGCTGTGCGCTATATACTGAAATAATTAAACTTTTACGACAAGTCTTTTTTTCAGACAATCTTGGCCAAGAACTATTTGGACACTCGTCAACTTTCTACCTTTAAATCAAATTTTCAATACATTTCACTCTCCCCGCTCCCCTAACTCAATGTTGATGACTAAAAAGATCCCCGAAACTTGCAAATTATATTTTTTTTATCTCAATTGATCATCAACATTGAATTAGGGGAGAGGGGAGGGTGAAAACATGGAAAAATCCATTACACTTGTGAAAAATTCACAAGTGTCCACAAGGTTTTGGCCCAGATTGTAGTTTTAGAAATCAACCTATTATAGAAAGAAACAACTTGGATGAGTATGTTTATGATCGAGATCCTGATCTTCAAAAATTCGTAGATGAGTTTAATCTTTAAGCAGAGGATGCTAGAAGAGAATATAAAAACACAACCAATGGAGAAATTAAAGTAATACTTGCTTTTGAACCTTTCAATCCTTCTACGAGTACCTTTGAAGAAATATTAGAAGAAGCTTCTCAAGAAGATGAACTCATAAATGATATTAAAGAAAACTTTTCTCAAGACATTTGTAGACAAAATCAAGATATTATGGATGACCCCTTTTTGGATCCTGATTACGAACGTGTTTTTAGTTAAGAAGAAACCTTAGAAATTAATCAAATCTTAGAACCTGAAGGAGATACCCTCGAAGAAAAACTATATCAACTTCAAAACGACTCTAATTATTGGAGAAGAAAACTTATAAATGAAGTTGATCTTAAACGAAGAGAATTTATAGAAACTATACAAAAGGTGATAGAACTATGTAAGGAAAAACTAAGATTTCAAAATAATGCAAAACTTAAACTAATTCAAGTAAGAGACGCTTCAGAGTGGTATATCGAACAAGACGAGCTAATGTGTTTGCAAAGATTTAAAAGATGGGTGTTATCAAATAAGTGTAAGATGGGTGTAGGATTGGCTGGAGCACTTACAGGAATTATCTCTATGATTGTTACCTTAACAAAAAAAGGAAAAAAGCATAGTAGGAGATACACAAAAAGTTTTACAAAGTACGAGAAAGATTTTAGCTCAAACCAAAGATATCACCGGAAGTGTTTCAGTGTTATTAGAACCGTTAAGGCGTGTCTCAGGTGTGATGGAAACGGGAACGAATTTCCTAAGTGAGAACTTGTTAAAGATTCTTGGGGTATCACTTATTTTCTCAATTTATAAAAAAGCCCTTTTTACAAACTTACAGCTCGGTGAAATCAAAGAACTATCCAGAATAAATGGGTGATCTTGTTAATTATGAAATTTTAATTGGTTTAGTCTGGATTTGTTTTTTTATGAGTTTCTTATCCTTTCAGGGAGATCAAAAATATCCTATAAATAAACGAAGAGCAATTTTGTATATAATCTTAAACTGTTAGAAATTTCTATTTTACTCATGGGCTTGATCTTAATTCATTACAATCCACGAACAACGTGAGAGATCTAGAATCTTTAAATAAATGGATAGTAATAAAACTACTTTGACAAGTCTTCGGGTATTAGTTTTATCAGTGGCTTTTGGAACATTGTCTTATATTTTGTTTATATTCGTTGATTTTTCGTACTACTTACTTGGTGAAGAAAAAGTTCCAGAAGAAACTCAACCTAAGGAAGAAAAAAAATACCTTGGTTTTCTTTTGATGATGAGGAAAAAGAAGTTGAAGACTCTATATGGATGAAAGAAATGAATTGGTTTGTATGGTTCCTTCATAATGTTGCAAGAATCATAGAACCTTTTAATCGAGTCATAAGTCTAGCCTGGAACTTTGCGTCTTCTTTAGTATATTTTTCAAAACCATTCTGGGAGAATAATAAAAACATCTTGCTCGAAAAAATATTGTCAGTAATATATTTCTTAAAAGGTCTTTAAAGTTATCTTAGAGCCTTAAATAAATGTGTAACAGACTCTGAGGAGTTTGATAATAGTGTGTGGGACTTTCTGTATTCTTCAACTTTTATACCTGAATTTTTTATAACAAACCTACTGATGATACTCGTCATCATAAGAGATTTTTCTTCTCATCTTCTTAACTCAACATGGGAAAAAACAAAATCTCTGATGGGTATTTGGAATTTCTTATCATCCTCTTCTTTTAGCATGGTCATGAAGTTCTTGAACAACACCTAGAACTTTTTAAGAAGATTATGGACTTGGATAAGATTATTTTTTATGTTTAAGAATAATGTCAATAAAACGAAAGAATTGCATTTTGATGAATTAAGTAAGGAACCTTCTCAAAATTATGTTCTTATAGTGGTAATGGTGTTACTCGTTCTTGGGATAATCCTTATTCTCCTTAAATAAAATGCCAACAGAACAATTTATGTTTTCAGATCAAAAAAATATCGCCACGGCCTATAAGAACATTGTTGAAGATCAGTATGATCTTCTTTATATATTAGGTGAGAGATATATCAATGACAATGTCACACACTTTTCCTCCTACGACTCAGACAAAGTTAAACTAAAAGTAAAACGTTTAAGAAGAAAACTTAAAGAAATCTTAAATATCCTCTATGAAGACGACACCAGAAGTCCTATTCAAGATCTCTACGAATGTCTTGGTCTAAGCATCCTTATACTTAAAAACATCTTAGAGGAAGAACTAACCCAAGCACAACTAAAACAATTACTAGATGAGTCTGTTAAGATCATAAGCATGATAAATAAAATTAAGATCATATCTCAAGTCTTTGATGATAAGAATCTACTTAGAAAAATCCTAAAACAAGTATCAAATCTTATTTTTCCTAATCACTCTGATGTCATGAAAAGAGGGGATTTTCAAGAAATCTTTGAAAAACAAATCCCCATCATAGGATCATTAGGTGTTTGCTTCGTTTCCTTAGTACTTGGAAACACGATTGGCATCTCTATTCTTACGGGAGGAAGTTTCTTCTTCATCTCAACACAAGTAAACTTTATGCCTCTTTGTCTTGCAAGAGTAAACAAAAAAGCAGAAGAACATGCTGAGATAGCCTCGAACATTCTTGGAAGCGTAATGTATTGGCTTGAGTCCATCTTTTATGGTACTATATTGTTCTTCTTGAAAAAAGTTCCAGATTGGATTTATATCTTCATCATCATTACCTCCTTCCTCATAAACGAAAGATTTTTGCTGTTCTTAACCTTAATATTATATGTTGCAACTAAGATATACTAAGTTTTTTTTACATTATAAATAAATGAGGAATGAGAACGAATTTGAGCCAGAATTTCGTAAACTTAAAATGAGTGGTATTAAAGGAACTTGTAATAAACATGTTGTAACATTTAATCCTAATAAGGCCAATCCTGGAGAAGAACTTTATTTAGACATTCCTAAGCTTAGAAAAAGTGATTGTTTGGTGCCAGGAAGTGTGTGCTTAAAGTTTGATTTTAAGAATGCAAACACTAAATCATGGTTCTTAAATAATTTGGGAAAACTCTTAATCAAAAAACTCGTCATAACTATCGGAGGTGAGACCGTTTATGATACTAACAAACATTGTGAATTAGAAGTTTACAAGGATTTATGGCTTCCCAAGACCGTAAGAAAAGATATGATCGAACATGGAATAGGAGAAGAAAATCTTTGAAAACTATTGAGTAAGTCTGATGATGGAGCCACCTCTGGAACCATGCAAAAAGTGGCTGACAAATTAATGTTTGATACCTTCAAGACAAAACAAAAAATTAAGATCGAGAAAATCTTGGAAGATCATGGTGTGATTGCACCTTATTTTATGGGTCAAAACTTTCAATTTAGAGTTAGTCTTCCTGATGCAAGTAAAATCATGAAAGCTCAAAGTGGATCTTCCGTGGAAGGATATAGTCTAGTAAACATCGAATTAGAGTATGAAACCATCGATAATCAAGAGTTAGCTTCTAGAGCTATTTCTGAATACGAAGTTGGAAAAAGCCTAAGCTATGAACATGTGACATGCTTAAAAGTAGAAGAGTGGGATAAAGATGCAACAATTCATAACGAAACGATTATTCTTCCTAGAAAAAGTCTTGCCGCTGTCAGGATGTTATTTAGAAATAACACCATCACGGATTCTGAAGAACTCGTTCACCCAAATATAGACCTAGTTAAGATTACGATCGAAGGTGTTCCTAATAGTGTTTACTCACAAGATATTAAGAGAGAAGATCTTTATAGAGAGGCTAAAAGGTTGTTCGAACAAATCAAAGCTTGTAAAGGTGAAAGTGAAGTAAATGTTGAAAACTTTTATAAAAATAAGTTTGCTTTGATTGTAGACTTGAGAATGATTCGAAATAAACATCTCGTAGGTATGGGTAAAAAATTAGTAGATACTCAAAATGGAATTCTATTAGAAATCACAAAAAGAGCTATGAGTGCAAATGTCATTTGTGATATCCTTGTGATTAGTGATGGATTGTTAAACCTTAAAGATAATAAAATTGATACTGTGCATTACTGAAAAAAAATCTTTATTTAAATAAATGACCATCAAAGCTGGAGAAATTTTTGAAGAAAACGAACATTTTGAGGAAAAACAAGCACTCTTGAAAGAACTTACAGCACTTTCTGAAAAAGATGAGATTAAAATAAGTATAAGTAAACTTAAAAAGTCTAGTTTAAAAAAACTAAGATCTTTGAAGGAGCAATATGAACAAAAAAAGTTGGAAACTGCTAATAAGCTTATCGTAAGAGTTGTTCTCGAAAAACTAAGTGAACTTTTAGAAAAATATGAGTTGGTTGAATCTAGTGAAAAACTTCGTAAAGAACTTTTAGAGAATGAACTTTTAGAAAAAGACTTGGTGTACATCGTAGGCCTAATTACACCTTGGTTGCCTTTGATGGGTCTAGGAAGTGGTGTCCTTATCGTGGGAAAACATGTTGCCTTTAAGAAAATCATAAATGAACTACAAAATAAATAGAAAACAAATCACGAATCGGGCAACATGAGCGCAAAGCGCGAATCACCATCAAGAGAAACAAAAGAACCCATCTTTAGTGACTTAAGTAAAAAATCTAAACAAACGGAAAAAAGTGTAAACGCTTCTAATCATTGTTTTAACATGGTTATCGTAGGCATGACATGTTGTGGAAAAACCAAGTTTTTGTTAGACATGATCGAGAATGAATATAAAGAAACGTTTGAGAATATTTTCTTAATATGTCCCACCTATTCTTGGAACACAACTTATACGAGTTGGAAATATGAGGAAGATGAAAATTTTTACGTGGTTCAATGTGATCAAGACGATGTAGAAAATTACTTAAAAATGGTGGTAGATTCCTCTAAAGGTTCGAAAAGCCTAGTCATTTTAGATGATTGTGCAAAAAGTGAGTTTGCTAAAAAAAGGAAGAAATGGTCAAAGACTTAGGATAGGTATAGAAACTTTATTAGAAACTAAGGCTAAAAGTGATGTAAAAAATTTTAAATATAAATAAGCTACTTTGTTGGACCCAGACCTAAAAGTAATAATACAGATTTTACTAAGATAAGATCTGATATTAAGTCTAGTAATAATTCTTTACGATCTAATACGAAATAGAGCGAAGCAAACAAGACTAAGATTAAGACTTTAGTAACAACCTTAAGCACTCACAATACGATTTTAAATAATATAATACCAACATTGGTATTAATAAGACCAATGTTCAAAATAATAGAAAACTGAGTGAAGCAAATAAAAAAGGTATATCGACTAATAGAAAATTATCCGCACTTAATAAGGCAGATATAGCAAGTTTAAAAACGACCATGAGTAATCCTAAACCTAAACCTTTTTTATATAAATTTTACTATGCTGGTTTAACTACAAAGTCACCTGTAGAGTATTTTGAACCTATTCCAGAAAGATGTGGACACATTGCAAGTCCTAGTATTATCCATCTAGTTAATTTTAATAACGATCTAAATTAACGATTCTTCACCACGTTTTCGAAAATGACACCAATATCAATAATATGACCTTAGAATATGCCATAGTAATCTTAAAAGCCGATGGTAGTAATTCAATCACTTTCGCCTTAATCGAGATAGATTTTTCTAGCTTAATCAAACAAAATGTTTCCCCTCAACAAGTTTTTACCTTAAATCAAGAAATATTATTAAATAGTATTATACCCAAAATCAGCAAAGTATCACTAATGGTGTTTAAGTTTAAAAAAGCTACCGATGAAACACTAAGTAATAAAAGTATGGTGAGCTTGATTGTAGAAAATTAAAAAAAATCTTTTCAAGTAAATGGCAGTACCCATCAAAGCAAACTCTACATAAAATGTTCCTGAAAAAACTTTAGAAAATTTTCCAGAAGAGGCTCCAAAAGGGACTTTAGAAAATGTTCCTAAAAAACTTTCTAGAACACCTTAAAACAAAATGCCAACTAAAAAACAAGAAAATATTAAGAAAAAATTATGTGTATATTCTGAAAAAACTAAAGCTGGTAAGAAAAAGTTTCTTCAAGATCAAGGAAACAAACATAGTGAGGTAGCAACTTCTTTTCCTCATAAAATGATTCTTCTTTTAACGGAAACACTCGTCGTAATCTTTTTCTTATATAAAATACCTCTTAACGAAACCTTAACAAGAGCTCTACCCGATAATAATGATAATCAGCAAAAATGTGAGCAAAGCAAACCATAAAAGAACCTAAATCACTTTGACTAAAAAACGTGAACAAAGTGAAAGTACCAAAAAAAAGTTTAAAAATTTTTTCTCCTATAAATAAATGAATAACGAAGCTGTAATAAAACGTATCTTAAACCTTTTAACAGAATCTATCATAGGATCTGGAGTAGCTGCTGGATAAAGTAGCGGAGTTAATAAACTTACTGGGGGAAACGTTACTTTCTATTAAAAGTTTTAAAGATCTATTTAAGCTAATTATAATCACCTTCTTAACCACCATAATTACGGAGAATATAAAAACGACAAGTTAATATGAAAAACTAGACACAGAAATACGAACGTAGTGAGTTCAAATAGAAATCGTAGACTCGTTTCCCTCGTCTTTAAAGAAATGGCTGCAAGTAGAATTTTTAATGCTTTTGCGTTTGCAGGAGCTGGATATTTATATTCTAACTTCAACCATAATGGATATGGAGAAGAGATGAAAAGACATAATTTAGCCATGGAAAAACGTGCTAGAAATAAAGAAGCATGGTACGAAAGAGAAACCGAAAGAAAAGATAAACTACTACGTTATCGTATGGAGTTGTCCAAGGCTAATAAAGATCTAGGTCAAACCAAATCTTTAATTTTTTTCATAATGTAGAGTCTCAACAAAAAAAGAACGTGAGTTTAGCGAACCAGAAGCAGAACCTCAATTAGAAAATTATTATCATCCTGGAGAAGAAAGGAAAGGTTATTCAAGGTTCCTAAAAAATGGGATGGTCATCGTTTTAGGTACTGGAGCTGAAAAATTATTAAACTTATAATTATAATGAGTTAAAATGTGTAACTTGCAACGTTCGTGTAATACTTTTTTTTCATCTATTATTCATCATGCATTGAAACCACAAACTCGAGTATTTTTCTATCTACTTCTTCCCATATTTTTTCCTTCGCAGTATCATTCATATCTCTCTCCAAAATTGTCGTTTGTTTTGGGTTCACCTCACTAAACTTTGAGTAACCTGGACTGAGTACTTGGGGTCAAAATGTGTCTACATCATGCTCATGCCATATAGGTCCCACTGGTGACAAAAATTACCGCAGACTGACACTTGTTTTTGTTTGTGGCAAGTCAAGTTTCTGCAAAAAGATTACAGAGTGTCTTTCTGTGACTATTTCTGTGGATTATTTGCTTAACAGTGGTTTTTATGCCTTGTAACATGAAAAGTATGTGTTTTTCAACACTGAATGTACTTGTATTGCAGTCAAGAAGCAGCGTATGCACTAATACGACGCGCTGCAAAGAGTGCAAAAAGTATCTACGATATAAAATTTGTTTTTATTGTCTATAAAAATGCTTTCTTCTCATCCGTAAGTTTGTAAATCTTGCCCTTAAACAAGCCTTCATACTTCATAATAAAAATGTCATCAAAAGTGTAAAGATAATTATTTTAAAGTTCTTTTTCACAGCTTACATTTTCACAATTTGTTCACTCTATTTCAACAACCATTTTGTTCAAATTGCTACGCAGTCACCGTAAAGATATTTAAACTGTAGCACACATGATTTAAAAAGCCCTAAAATGAAACTTTTTTCCACAACAACATTTTCCGAAAACAATAAGCTCGAAAGAAGCAGATTTCTGAGCCTTTTGTAACTCCTGATCAGCAAATATCTGCATGAGCGGCATGACCTATAATGCATCAGAACGGCGCAGACACGTTCCGTCACTAAAAACATGTTGGAGCACTCAGTCCGGGTTACTTAAAGGTCAGTGGTTCACCTCAATACGGGTTACTATTAGTATTTGAACTCTAATCTCCTTTTCATCTAGCTTATTTTTTATTATTTTCTTTATCTTTTTTTCTTCGAGTTTACTCAAGTTTATAGTCTTATCCACACCCTCAAGCGTCTCCTCTATAGTTTCATCCCACAACGTAACCTCAATCACTCTATCTTCTTCAAAGTTGGCCATAACGAAATCTCCAAATTTAATTTTATAGAAACAAGACTTGTCTGAAACATCTTCTTCTTGTCTGTTTATAATTTTATAGAAAAAGAACTTGATAATAATATCTTTTTCCTGCTTGTTGATAATCATTTTTTTTTAAATATCATTTTTAAAAGTCAAATTTCAAAAAATTGAATTTATTTACAAGTTGTTTTTTTTTTAAATATGATTAAATAAATGGGAGTGCAGAGAGTACAAGGCACCAAATTAAAAAAAATTGCACCATTTGAGTTGCAAATCAGCTCTTGAAACAAAATTTTGACACCAAGAATCAGATTTACGACCATATAAGAGATCATAATAAAATACAAAAATGATATATATAAGTTTTTCAAATCTTAAGATAATAATAACTAAACGTAAACAAAAACTTGCCAGAGGTAAACTCAATTATTTTTTTAAAAGTTTTCAATTACAGATAAAATATGATCTTCATAGAATAAATCATTTAAAATCTAAGAGAAAACGTGATGTCTACAGTGTGAGACAATTTGTTAAACATAATGATATGAATAGATACTTTTACCCAAAGTTAACCAAGAAAGAAAAAACGGGCAAAGCGAGTTCCGAAGAAATCTTAGTCTACAAAAAGAAAAGCATTGTTTTAAAAAGTAGTCTTAATATTGGGGCTATTTATTCTGATGATAATCGGAAATTAAATTTTAAAAATGCCGTAGTGTATCTAAGACAATGTAGTAGAAGCGTATTACATTTATTTAAAAACTTGTATGATAAAAAAGTACTAATTAGACTTTGTTGTGTCATGGAGAAACCCAATTTAAAAACCCCAATATTCTTATAACTAAAAATGCTAGTTTTAACTCCACCTACCATGTTTTAGTTTCTGGAGACGATTTAGATTTTGTTTATCAGAAGATGATTAATGTTATTCTTTCCAGATTAGCAAAATAACAGACAGAAGAAAGTGAGAGGAGATTTTGGGATATAGAGTGTTTAGAAATACACGACATAAAGCGGAACCTTTAAAATCCCAAGATTTTGCTCCTTTACCAAGATGGATAACTTAAAAAAAGCTGTCATAAATCCTAATATGATGATGATTATTGTTTTATGCAGGCGTGTGTATAGCTCATTATGGAAATGGAAATAAGGTTTGTGGACAAATTACACCCTTTCTAAGAAAAAAATCTAGAGAACTAAATTGGACCAATGTCGAGTTTCCTACAGAGCTTAAACACATCTATATTTGTGAAAAAGATAATCGTAGTATTGGAATTAATGTTTTTCAACATAGAGAATGTTCTGGTTATAAGTTAATATGAAGATCTAAGAATCCTGAAGTTAACGATAGACTACTTTGATTAGACAATAATCATTTCACCGTAGTTAAAAATATGAGTAGATGGTGTAGTAGTAGTATTTCGAATAATGATGGTGCCATAAAGGTTTGTGATTATTATATTAATCCATTCTCCCAAAGGAAATTTTCATATCATAAGAAGATTTGCAAAAAGCACGAGTTTTGCTAAATTAAGATGCCTAAAAAGGAAAATAAAATTTATTTTAAAAATTACATGAAAATAAATAAGTTTCCTTGTTGTATAGTATATGACTTTGAAAGTATTACTAAGAAGACTAATGAAAAAAGAGGAAATTTTACTACGAGATATTGAGAACACGTCCTACATGCATACGGAATATTGGTCACGTTATCAGAAAAAGTTTAAAAAATCCACAAAGTAAAAAATTATAAAATTATAAGAACCGCCTTAGACACAGATGATCTATCTTTATCATTTGTTGAAGATCAAGAAAATATTGTTAAAGAAATTTATCAAGTCATGGACACAAAAGATTTACCTCTAATTAGATCTAAAGAAGTAGAGCTACAATTCGAATCGGAAAATACTTGTTATTATTGTAAAAAAGATTTTTCTAAAGAATGAAAAGTGAGAGATCATTGTCATTTTACTGGTGAATTTCGAGGTGCTGCACATGAAAGTTGTAACCTTAACGCTAAAAAATTATAAAACTTTTACCTGATCTTTGCACACAATATGTCAAATTATGACTCTCATTTCTTTATTCATAAGCTAGGTCACGATAAATCGAACCTAAAATGCATTGCAAAAAATATAGAAAATTGGTAAGTTTTTCTATATATATTATAGTAGATGAAAAATTAATACAAAAATCTAAAGATTATAAAATAGTACAAGTTAACAAAGAGTTACGGTTTATAGACACCTTCAGACTTCAAAGTGCTACTTTTGATGTCTTGACAAAAAATTTGACTGATGAAGATCATATCCTCTTGAGAGAAATGTTTCCTAAAAAGATAAACGTAGGGAACATGAGCGAAGCAAGTTGGAAATATTTAACAAGAAATGGTGTTTACCCTTATGATTAGGTTGACGATATAAAGAAATTACAAGAAATGTGTCTTCCTCCTCAAGAGAAATTCTACTCATTCTTAAAAATAAGCTTATTTGCGACAATGACAATCAATATGCTCAAAAGATTTGGAAACTATTTAAATGCAAAAATCTTAACGATTATCAAAAATTGTATTTAAAAACTGATCTTTATCATTTGGCAGATGTTTTGGAAACTTATAGAAATGTTTCCTTAAGAAACATGAAATTAGATTCTTCATGGTATTTCTCAGCTCCTGGACTAAGTTCAGATGCCATGTTAAAAGAAACTCAGATAAAATTGGAAACTATGGTAGATATAGATCTTCATTTATCTTTAGAAGAACTTAAACGTGGGAGTATGAGTGTTATTAGTAGGAAATATAGTAGAACTAATAATAAGTACATGTCAGATTATGATCCAAGTCTTCCTAGCAAGTATATTTTATACTTGGATATGAATAACCAATACGGAACTGCTATGAGTTTTCCAATGCTTTATGGAGAATTTAAGTGGATGGAGAAGGCAAACCTTGAATCTTGGGAATATACTTGTCAAAAAAAAGGAGTAGGCTGTTTTTTATGTGTAGATCTAAAATGTCCTGAACAATTACATGATTTTTTAATGATCTTCCCTTGGCTCCTACCAGTGAAAATAAATTATTAGGATGTCTAAATGACAAATATAATTATTGGATTCAGTATCACACTTTAAAACATATCTAAGACTAGGTTTAGAAATAATAAGAATTAATAACGGGATAGAGTTTAAAGAAAGTACTTGGTTGGCTCCTTTTATAGAAAAGAATACTAAACTTAGGCAAACCTCCACTAATGTATCGGATAACATTTTTTTAAACTACTTAATAATTCTATTTAGGGTACGACTGTAGAAAATGTAAGGAATAGAGTTAATGTTAAATTGGCTACGAATCCAGAACAGTTGGAGAACCTAACACAAATAGAAACCTTAAAAGAACATAAAAAAATAAGTGAGGACTTGGTAATTCTTCTTTTTCATCAAAATGAGGTAGAGTTAAACAAACCTATATATTTTGTAGTCTCTGTGTTGGATATTTCTAAGGCATTATTATTTGAGTTCTACCACGATTATTTAAAGAAAAAATATAGTTAACGTTGTAATCTTTTAATGAGTGATATGGATAGTGTTATTGTCGAAATCGAAACAGAAGATTGCTACAAGGATACTTCTCCAGATGTGGAGGATTATTTTGATACGAGTAATATCCCAGATAATCATCCTAGTGGCATTAGATCTGGAGTTAATAACAGGGTATTGGGTAAAGTGAAAGACGAAATGGGAGGAAATATATTTAAGGAACTTGTTCGTCTTAGACCTAAATGCTACAGCATCTTAAGAAAGGAAGCGAACGGAGTGAGCTCCAAAAAAAGAGCTTGTAAAGGACTTAGTAAGGCTGTTATAGAACATAATTTAACTCAACAAGATTATAAAGATTGTTTATTCGAGGATAAAGAAATAAGAAGACTCGGTCATGTTTTCACGAGTCATAATCGTAAAGTTTACTCTGAAGAAATTGATAAATTAGCTCTAAGTACTAAAGATGATAAGAGATACACCTGCCCGGATGGCATTCATACTTGGGCTTTTGGACATTAGAGAATAAAATATGAAGATACCATTTCTAAAAACTTTGAGTTCATTGTTTGACATATCATCCAGGTGGTACTCGTGATTGTTAAATATTTGTTGCGAAGTTCTTTATGTTTTTCGAAAAGTGCTTCTTCACGCTTGTCGAGATGATTCCTACATAGTTCTCTTCTATACTGAGTGAGTATTAACTTTCTTAATCTAGCTTTTAGATTAGACTTTTTGGGTTTCTTTCTCGAATAACCATTAGTATAAGAAGAACCAAAGGCTTGTTTCTGATAAGATAAATTTTTTAAAATATCTTTTGAAATAGATTTTCTCGAACTTAGGCATACACCACACACTTCATCGCTACCACTTTTATAAAACTTCTTCTAACCACATGTATTACAAGGTTGGATAGCAGTTTCTTGAGCTAGTTTTTGTTCCATTTTTAATTATTTCTATAAGCTTTATATCTAGCTCTTATATTAAAAACAGATATAGGTACTGGATTCTGCATACTTTTATTTTAAAATTTCTCCATGTTTTAAAAATCAATTTGTTTCTGAGATCTTTAGATCGAACCAGAGATATATCTGATATTAACCTGAGATATATCTGAGATTAACCTGAAAAAAAAGACTTTTTTAACTAAGGCTGCTTGTAATAGTCATTCATAGTAATTATAGTAAAATTTGTTTTTGAGATCGACTCAAATCAGAGGTATGTTTTGAGGTGCAAGGCTGTAATAGTAATTTATACTAAAGTTTGATAAGAAAAGTGAACATTAACTGGAAATGGAGCCCAATAGTAATATGGAGCCTAATAGTAATTTATAGTAAATCTTGCGGTTGAACTGCGACAGGTCTAAAACTGGTAGCGGCAGAAACGTGTTGGATCCGGGTTTGAGGTTGGTGATGAAACGAGATTTGACTAATCGTAAAACCACCTTATAGTAAACTATTGTTAGGTTGCAGCTGGATGGAGGAATAATTTAAAACTGGGTCTAAAACTGGTGGCGGCAGTATCACAGCGGCAAAACTATTGGGATGTATACTACTTATGTGGAAATGTTGCTACATTTCATGTGTAGAAATGTAGATGCATTTTTTCATAAAATCCGAGAATGAGCAGTGAAATGAGAGATAGTGTAAACCTTTTAACTCTAAAACAGTATCCTGTTTAATAGTACATGGTAACTTTAGCCTAGGCAACTCTTGTGGTGTATGAGGTTCGTGTGAGTGCTCCTCTGGTGTGATTCATGCGTCTGACCTGATGAGTGTAGTTGGGTGTTACGCTCGTTTAAATGTTGATCTGAACGGGTTCGTTCATCATGCAACATGTACGCATTGCATAACCAACTAATTTGTCTCGTTTTTGCGTATAATTACTTTTGCTACATTTTTCACCTGTAAAACACAATAATATCCGTTTATAACACAGCTCACCGTCATACTCAAGCACCTAATAGACTAAGTCAGTACTGTCCATGCCATGTTTTGACATTGCTCTTCGTCAATCAAAAGTTACTTGTGCTAAAATGTTTGCATATCTAGTAAATTACAATATCTAGGTTAGATATAGGCAGTAAATTGGCACATCAGGAGGTGGCATGCAACATATATGACGTGCATACCTATTTTGTTTTATTTACTTTGTAGACTGAGCAGTTCTCCCAATTACAACACATTGTATCATTGTGGATGTTGTTATCTTAAGAACGAGCAAGGGTACCACTAAATCGCAATCAGGTTGGTGTTAGCATTAGAATGATTGGCAGGTATTTTAAGGACCCACACAAGGTGTCCATAGATATTTCACTTTTGTTGACTTTGGCAGATTGGGTTAATAAGTAAATATTGCAGATAGGCTAATGTGTTTTCGAAAGACTCTTTAAAATTTCATCTGTTTAAGAGATAGTATTTTTAGTCAAACAAAGGTTCAAACAATTGCGAAGTTTCAGAACAAAAACGGATGCAGTGTATTCAAGAACATTAATTTGTTCAAAAGTGCTCTCAATTCCCAAAGTTTTGTTAAACTGATTTTACCCAGAGTAATTTTCATAGTCTTCTTGTAAGGCTAATGAATTCCAAGGAGTTTGATTGAACTGAAAGCAGGC
>JAOBYK010366017.1:0-16671 GCA_025434845.1 Phenganax subtilis | reverse complement strand
CGTCCGCAGCAGAAAAACAGATTTTGTTTCGGGCCGGACTTGGTTTGAAAAAAATCAAATTAGATTTAGAAGATGACAAACACGCCGTCATTGGCAAAATCACTTATGATACGCAGGACGCAACTCACTCTCAACTCAACCACTTGCTGAACGAAGTCAGTGTGAGGTCAAAGAGATGTGCCAGATGTGCAACCAAGAAGTTCTTGTCCGGAAGCTGTGCGAACATTTGCGGTTATGCACTGAAGGATTACACTCAGATTCAAACGACTCAGAACAATCTTCGTCTGCCCCGCCCAGCAACATCCAACAACCTTCTGCATCATCAAGCAACGTAACACAGTCCTCATCTGTTCAACCCAGCATTGTCCAGCAACCATCTTCTAGATCACTCAGCAACATAGTACAGCAATCCTCACTGCCCCCATCGAGAATCTTCCAGCAAGCCTCTACATCACTCAGCAATTTACAACAGTCCCCCTCTGCCCCATCAAGCAACGCCCAACAATCTTCTGCATCATCTGCAGAATCAACTTCACAATCAAGAGAATTGCCAAACACAATTGTGCAAACAGTTGATTTGACGACTGCAGATGAGGTTAATAATTACACAGTTGATGAAGTTGTGGATTTCACTGTTGCATATTGCAAGGAGAATTCCATTAACTCTCATGTCGAAATACTGAGGTATTTTCAGCAGAAAATGGAAACTGGAAGAGCTTTAGATGTTGAAAATGTAAATGAAGCAGCAGAGGGTGAAACAAACTTTATAATGGTTGATTGAAGTAATCTCATGGAGACCAGCTTTGATGAGATTATGTTCCTTGCAGATTATAGAAGAACACTGCAAGTGCAGTTTTATGGAGAGGTGTGTGCTGTATATTGTAGGGAATTTATTTTGTAATAGGTTAAACTGTTGATTTACTTCGACATCCTTTATTCATCTAGGCTGCCGAAGATTATGGCGGTCCCAGAAAGGAATTCTTTAATGTCCATTTCTGCAAAATTCGCCACATTAAATACTTGCCTTTTAGGATTGAGTTTTGTTCAAAATGGAAAGATTCCAACATTTCTTGATGATGAGGTCAAGAAGAAAATTTTTACACCTGAAATAGCCTCAGAAGCATGCATTGTGGAACTACAGGAAGACTTAAAGAAAGTGGGGATCTACCAAGTGAGTAGTTGTGTAATGCAGAGCTACGAACATGATCACCTCATTTCAAGAATAACTTAATGTATACTTTATATATATAGTGCATATATTTCATACCTAACAAAATCCTTGCAACTCACCTTAAAGCGTAGATGTATACCCTCATGTAATACAATTTTTGTATTGCATTTTACAGCTTGGATGCAAACTTCCCCAATTTTTGGACATTTTCAATCGCCCCCCATACACTCTCACTATCATCAAATTGAATTACCTTTGGATACTTTTTAAATCGATCATGAAATTCGTCCAAGATTATTTTTAGACCATTAATTCCATTTATTTAAGTAGTTAGGTCCTAAATAAATGAGGAAACTGACTATTTTTATCGAAGCGAGCGAAGCGAGTCATAAGGAAATTTTCTTAGACAGAAACATTAAGTTATCATCAGGTGACAGATTATTCATAAAAACAGCTACTATTTTTTGGGACTATAAAAATATAAAGAAAAATTACAACGACTAAATCATAGACACCTTGGTAAATACTGGAGGTTCAACGAGATCAAACTACAACCAGGTTTTTGGAACTTTTCCCAACTGAAAACAAAACTTTTAGAACACAAACTAGAACTAGAATTAATAAAATTTTCTAATAAACGTGAGATAACCAATAAAAGAACCGAAGACGTAAACCTCAAAAATTTTGGTATCTTGCTAGGATTCGAAAAAGATAAAGTCATTAAAGCAAATGCAAAAGTAGAAAGTGATAATAAGGTGAATGTACACCATGGCTTAAAATATGTCAGCGTGGGTTGTAATATCGTAGATAAAACAAAAAACTTTTTTAATGGAGAGCTGTCTAGTTCTATCGTTACTTTACCTATCACAACAACACAAAACCTAAGTGGTTCTGTAACTCGATATGAGGATATGGAAAGTTCTGTTCAAGTAAAAGATGGAATATACAACAAATTAAGCTTTCATGTAAGCACAAATACTAATACGAGTGGAGCGAGTGCGAACAAAGTAAGCCAGGATAATGTTGGCTCCATATTGTTAGAAATTTACCTTAGAAACCCCTGACCTTATTAAATAAATGGATAAATACTACCATTGGAAATATGATAAAAAATATGGAAAAAACTACGTGAAAAATTTAATCAACAGTTTTTCGGAGGAGAGTTCTAAACATGAGTTTTTGAAAAAATACCCAAGAGCTGATGTTTCTGTTTTTTATTTTGATTATCAAATTGTTGAAAAAAAAGATAAGCTGAGCAAAATGAACAAGCTAAGCCTAGTTCCCATAGCTTATTACAACACGCATCACGGTTATTGTTATGCTTTAGGAACTTACGCCTTTCAACATAATCCAGGTTGGCAAAAAGCTTTAGGAATCTCTGTTGGGGAGATCCAAGAAAAAATAGACTAAGAATGGACCCCAAAAATTTGGAACCACTACGGCAACTATCTCGATGAAATTAAGCTCTACATAAACAAAAACGACTATTTTATGGGTAATCTCGAGGGGATCGACACAAGCTTTGATTACGATAAAAACCTCGAACAATTTGGAGACATTCGAGACAAGTTTGATGAAAACTACCTTGATCAATCTTATTATACTTCCAAATATTTCGTGCAATAAGTGTTCAAATTTGGCTGAAAGAGTCAAAGTTTTGGAAGAACGAATGAAGACAAATTTCAGCGAAATCTCAAAATCAATTAATAGTTTGAAAGCAAAAGAAGAATTACAAATGGAATTTTCAGGAGAATATGTTGACAAAATCGTGCAGGAAAATTCAAGTCTTAGGCAGGACAATGAGAAATTAAGGGAGCGTGCAAAGAATCTTTGATATATTATATTGGACTTAAATGCTAAAGCTAAAAGACTTGAGGATGAGAAAGAATCCCTGGTTACAGTTTTGGGAATGTTGCAATCAGATTCAAATGCGAAATACAACGATATAGAGTGGCAAACTATCAAGGGCTCTGTTAAAAAGGCCAGTGCAGATGCTAATATCGATTCAAGTATTGAAATTAGCTACAGATTTGGCAGTCTAACTAATGAGGGTGATGGAGAATCTGACGATCTTGAAATTGCTAATAAGGCAAAAACAAAAGAGAAACTAAACCATTAACAAAAGGTCTCTCATAAAAAAACAAAAGAGAGGCTCTGAAGACAAAGCAGCTCCATTAAATGAGAAAGCTAAGCAGAATCAGAATAATGAAAGGGATTCAGCTAATGATAAGAAGAAACAAAAGATAAAGAAAAATGAACATTAAAAAGAGGAAGTTTGTGAGCTGGGGGAGGGGATAACAACGGAAAGGCAGCACAGGAATAAATCAGTTGTTGTTGCTGGAGATTCAATAATAAAATATGTAAAAGGTTGGGAACTATCACACGCTGAACGGAAAGTATCGGTTAAGTCTTTCTCAGGTGCATCAATAAATGATATGTCTGATTTTTTAAAGCCCACTGTATGAAAGCAACTTGACAAACTTATCATACATGCTGGCACAAACAATCTACGCCATTCAAGTCCTAAAGAAACTGCTGATAAAGTTATGGAGCTAGCAGAGAATTTTAAAAAGGACTGCTGTCGTACTGAAGTCATTATCTTTTCTTTAATTATTAGAAGTGATAGGGAGGAACTTGCTAGAAAGGTAAATGAGACTAGTACTATTTTAAAGTCAAGCTGCCTGAAGAAAACGTTTGGATTTCTAGACAATGGTAATCTTAGTCGCTCTCATTTAAATAGTAGAGGACTGCACTTAAACCGAAAAGGTAGTGCCTTGCTTCAGGCTAATACTTTACATTTTTTAAGTTCAAATAATTGAAGTGAGGTTGGGCTGAGGAGGAATGGTAATGATGCCTGCTTACATATTCCTAAAAAAAGAGGTTTTAAAATGGCAATGCTTAATGTAGCTAGCCTTTTGAAGCACCTTGATAAAATTCGATTATTACTTTTTGATAAGAAATTGGATGTTTTGGCAATTAATGAAACTCGTCTCGACCCCACTATTTCTGATCAGCTTGTTAGCATTGAAGGTTATGATATGCTACGTGCAGATCGAAATAGAAAGGAGGGAGCGTGTGCATGTATATAAGATGCCACGTAAATTATGAAACTCGTCCTGATCTAGTTCCAGTGGACCTTGAAGCTGGGTGTGTAGAAATTAGGCAGGCCAATATTCAATCTTTTTATAGTTTCAAGTATTTATAGACCACCATGTTCTCCTAGCAAGGTGTTTACAAAAATTGAGTGATTGATTAAATCAATTGATGTTGATAATAAAGAACTTTACATTTTGGGATATTTAAATTGTAATATGATAGAACCAACATTGTCCACCACCAACAGGCTTCAAGAAATCTTGGAACTATATCAGCTTACACAATTAATTAATACCCCTACACATATAACTCAATTTAGCCAAACTTTATTAGACATATTTGTTGCATTTATGCTTGAAAAAGTGATTTTTTGGGCATGGTTCATCTTGGAATTAGTAACCACAGCATTGTTTATACTATACGGAAAATTAATACATAACCAAACATTAAATCACAAGGCTATGTGGAATTTAGAAATTTCAAAAATTTCAATGATGCAGCATTCCTGGATGACATGCGTGGTATACCTTGGGAAGATGTAAGATTTAAAAGAAATGTAAATGAAATGTGGCAGATATGGAAAACATTTTTTCAACAGGTGCTGGATAAATATGCCCCTATAAGGGTAAAAAGACTTAGAAAAAGGGGCAATGTTTCTTGGGCAAATAGTAAAGTAAAGCAAAAGTTATTTAAAAGAGATGCTCTTAAGCGTAAAGCAATAAAAACAAACAAGGAGGATGATTGGAAACTATACAGGTCTTCTAGAAATGCAGCAAATGTAGCTTTACAGTCGGCTAAAAATGATTATTATTCATGTAAATATAGTAATAAAGAGAACTCTAAACATGCATGGAGAACAATTAATGATATACTAGGTCAAAACAGAAAACAAACCATGATTAATGAAATTAAATTACCAGGAAAAACAGTAACATCGACAGAGGAACTGGTCGAGGTTTTCAATTATTATTTCCGCACTTCTGGTCCTAGACTTCTTGAATCTATTCCAAATAATAATGATGTCAACGTTCGAGATTTTATTACTCGGCAAAATTCTAGCGATGGATTTTTATTTAAACCAGTAATTGTAACGTTAGTTTACACTCTTTTAGTCAAATTGTCTACCTCTAAAGCGACTGGAATGGATAAAATTTCAACTAGGGTTCTGCAAGTTGCTGCTCCTGCTATTGCACCATCTCTTACTGATATTTTTAATATGTCTATTGATTTGGATCAATTTTCTTTTGAGTGGAAGGCTGCAGGGGTTATTCCCTTGTTTAAAAAAGGTCAGCGGTCTCTGTTGGACAACTATAGGCCAATTTCAATCCTTCCTGTTGTGAGTAAACTTATGGAAAGAATTTTGTATGACCAAATGTTTGAATACCTTAACTGAGAGAATCTTTAATCAAAGCATCGATTTTAGTTTTAGACCCTATCATCCTACAACCCTACATTATTGGATTGTATGAATGAATGGTATGGCAACATGGACCGTGGCCTTTATAACTTAGTTGTCTTTTTCGACCTGAAAAAGGCATTTGATACAGTCAATCATGAAATACTATTGAATAAGTTTCAAATGTATGGATTTCAAAGAAAAGCGTTAAATCTTCTGCGTTCTTATCTGACACACCGAATACAAAGCTGTCAATTAAACAGTACAGTCTCAGAAGAGAGAGAAGTTATTTGTGGCATTCCTCAGGTGAGTATACTTGGCCTTCTTTTATTTATCATTTACATCAATGATTTGCCAAACTGCCATGAACGAACAACTCCTAGGATGCTTGCTGATGATACTAACTTAACGGCAGTAGGTGAAACAGTTGGTGAGGTGGAGAGGAGGGCGAGTATAGATGTGATGAATGTTCATAGATGGCTATATGCAAATAAACTTAGTTTAAATATAGCAAAAACGGAGTATGTCTTGATTGCATCATGATATAGAATTAAGAATACAGATACCCAACAAGGAGTTAAAATTGATAACAAACTAATGAAAAAAGTAAGTAACACCAAAGTGCTTGAAGTTTAACTAGACGAGAACTTAAATTGGGAAAACACATTAACCATATTAGCAGTAAAATTTCATCAGGTATTGGGGCTATTAGAAGGCTAAGGGAGTATGTTGAACAAAGTATTTTGAGTTTGGTTTATAATGACCTAATCCAACCTTATTTTGACTATTGCTGTGAAGTATGGGATACACTTGGTAAAGGTCTAAGTGAACGACTGCAAAAACTTCAATATAGAGCAGCTAGGCTGAACATGAACATAAAAAATGAGCATGGTCAGTCTGTCTTGGCTCGTAAGTCTCTAGGCTGGGTAACACTTGATGAGCGTAGGGCACAAATGAAAGCCAGGCTCATGTATAAGACAGTTAATGGGTTAGCCCCTCAAAGATTGTGCAAAGTTTTCCAAGATGTGAATACCATTCATGATTACAATTTGAGGGGCTCTTCAACAAAACTTTATATTTCAAAATCAAAAACTGAATTTCTAAAAGAAAGCTTTGGATATAGTGGACCTAAACTGTGGAACCAGATACCACAGGAAATACGAAATTCGGTATTGTATAAGTCTTCTGTAGTAAGCTTTCTTCCTCAACCTTAATTTAATCCTATTTAATATTATTTTGTGTATAATTGTGATATTTATTAATTTGTCTTATAGTATGTATTATTAAAGTAGTTGTAAATATTTACACATTCCTTTTGGAAATCACCATTTGCTGAATAGCCTACTGTGTTTAAATAAAGTTGATCTATCTATCTATCTAAAATCTGCATAAGTTATAAACAGTACTTGAGTTTTGTGTTGAAAGTTCTTAAACTTTACAAATGAGCCAAGATCTGGTGTGATTGTTTTGATTGAGCCATGTAAGCTACAATATTCCATATGCTTATCAAGTAGGTGTTGTTTTCCAATGTAATTTAGACATCTATCACATATAAATTTTTTAGTTTTCTTTCTCGTAATTTGACTCTTCACAAGCGTATTCATGTTCTTAATCCCACAATAATGTCTATCTTCTAACAATAACAGTCTTACGTTTGGATATTTGGTAGAAATTCTTAGAGGATATATAGAATTAGTACCAAGTCCAAGCACATTGATATATATACCAGGATTTCGTTTCTCAAATTTATTGATTTCAGTGATTGGGGTTGGAAACTTGATATCTTTCCAATTTAATGTACTTGACTTGTCTCTTAGAAACTTTGTAATTCTATCTGGATTCTTCTTCGTGTTGTCATTACTTATAAACATTGCAATCGAGACTGCCCACTTGAAGCACTGTTGGTCAAAATTTTTAGGATTTATAATTGCTTTTTTTTTCAGCAATCCATTTTGAGGTTTTAACATAGCAAGACCCTAAGATTGGCTTGTAGGTGCTTGCTTGAATGTGTAGTTTAATAATATGATTTAGTTGCCACCCAGAGCCTTTCTTTTGATATTGTGAAATTGGTTTTAGGATTTTTTCTTTTGTTTTCATATACATCGATTAGATATTTGTACCTTTGAGTCTTATTTCTTGATTGCTAAGGATATGAGCATCATTTGTTGTTGCATCCATCTCAGCAGCTGGATCATATTTAACCATCTTACAATTTAGATCTAGTTGAACTTTATAACCTATCACCTTTTCTTGTATTAGTTTACTTACATAAGGCTCTATGTCTTGGAAAAATCTTACGATGTTTGTTTCTCCCGCAGGCGCATTACCGTCAGTAGTATAAATTATAACGTTGTTTTTCATTGCTGTCTTTCAAAGTATAAATTAAACTGTTTTTTACGAGGTTTTGGAAAAACATAGTCCAACACATTTCCCATCTTCATAAAATTTTTAAAATCAAATATGTCTCATTTTCTATTTGTTATTAGGTTCGCTTTCTTTTTCATTTCATCTTGTTTAATTTCTTACCAAATATTCATCTTGTGCTTGTCTTCACTTTTCCTGTATTCATACTCCACAAGTCTTGCATATATTTCTAAGGGTGTCGCCTAGTTGATTTTTTTGTTGATAGTTTCTTTCGCCCTATTGATCTCAAGTAATATATCCTTCTTCGTTTTTAGTACTTTTTCTGAAATATAACTCAAGTCGTCAATCTTACTTAAGAATCTATTAGCCTTATCTACAGCTACTTATTTAGCTGTGTTTTGAACTTTCTTTTTCATTTCTTCCTTATTTATTATATGTGTTAATTTTTTGTTTTTATGTTTTTATTTTTCACGTCCTGCATAGTTAATTTTTTTAAATTCATATATCCTTTATTTTAGGAAAAATCAGTATAAATTGATTTTGTGTTGTAGGGTCCTTTAAGGTGTTGAAACATTTTATATTTCTTGCTTATATTCGTTTACATTTAGTTTTTATGTGCTGTCATGTGACTAATGTACAACTTAGTTTATGATATCATCACAAACATTCATACCTAAAAACCTAGTTTCTCACACAGGCATGTCTAAACATGCCTGGTGGTGATTGTGACATCATCAGAATGGAATGTGTCAGAAACCCCTCTTTTCATACAACTCTTTAGTATTTCTTGCTTTTGAATTGCATTTTTCTTAGCTTGCTACCAAAGCTTGATTCCATGTTTTGGTTTATTTTCACTTCTAAACTTTTTCTCTGTTTATCTCGCTTTCTTCTCGAGTACGTTTTGAATCATAATTTTTTCATTAAAAAGTTGCTTTACTTCATCTAAAAATTTGTATAAACTTGTTTTTGTTTTTCCAGGTTTTATTTTCATATCTAGTTTATTTAGTTCATCATTTCCAGATATTATTTTCTTTGCTATTAGTAAGTTTATATTTTTATTCATCCCCTTTTTTATTATATGAAAAAACTTTTTTTCTTTCGTACCACCTTATTCCCTTTTGTTTTGGCTTAAGTTCATATTTGTATTTTCACTAGATAAATTTTCTTGAAAATCAATTTTCAAAGTTTGTTGATTCACACTCAATGTTGTATTCCTTTTATTATAAGAAAAATAAATTTAGATTGATTCATTTTCATTTATGTTCATATGTCACCTTTTATTCAACAAAAAAACAATATAAATTAAAATCATCTGAGTAGATAAAAAGGGTTCTTTTCTTCTACCTTTTCTTTTACTCATGAAAATTGATAAACCTAAATTCCACATTGGGGGCACTGCAATTTCAGAAGCCGCGCAGTTGCTTTAAGAGGCCGCCACCTTTGGCGGCACTTAAAGACACACCTGGTTAAAGAGGTATACAAACTGCTGTAGAACATACCCTTATCATACTACTTTCGTTAATACATACAGCCTTAAGATACTTCTTAAGATGATCATGAAAAATCGCGCGATAGCCATTTACAAGTGCTTTGGGAGTTGCAAATATAAGTTTCACATTGCCTTCTTTGATTTCACATAATTGTTCAGGACTGCAATCACTTCCCACGCTCGCAAATGATAGCTCTCGCAAAGACAGGGAAAGTAGTTGGTCATACATTAATGTGATTAGTGGAACAACAACAGACGCGGATCTAGGATTTTTCGTATGTTAGTCAAAATTTTGCCATATTTCAGGTGCTGGTTTGCATGGATTTGGGGGGGTATTAATAGCGAAAATCAGCTTGCAAATTTTGCTACTAAATGCTCTGACACAATTGTGTTGTGAAGATTGTGATTACAACATGGTCGGCATATTCCCAGTTCATCATAATAGCATTAGACCCCCACTACTACGACTACTACTACATTGTATTTCGTTTCAAATATACCCAACTATGGTAACTACATAAAAATGTAAACAATATGAAGCATGTGAGATATGAGACATGTGGAAATGGGAAATTTATGCAAATTCATAAGTGATATTATTATTATATCTTCACTTTATTGCTGAGAATTTCTTGTCTTTCTCCTTTGGAGCAGACCGGACTTCGGAATAAAAGATTCGGCGCTAAAACTTCGGCTAAAAGATTCATATTTGTGGGTGTTTATATTGCATTATAAAGCTTTCAACTGATGGCCTGCTTCTCGCATTGATTACTCGTTTCATATCTTCATAAACATCTGGAGTATAGCTGAAACGCTGACTGCACACTATCGTAAAGTATACTAAAAACCATTGTAGAAGGTCAATTCGCCAGTTAAAACTTTGAATTCTAGCCAAAGGCCCATATACCAGAGTTCAGCTAAGACCAGATAGGCAAAACTATCATGAAGTATTAACAACTGCCTGATTGATCATGATCGATCAAGAAAATGCAACCAATGAGAAATTATATATTTTTTGAATTAACCAATCAAATGTCATGTAGGCCAATCAAGCAGGAGCCCTTGATTGCTCAAGACCCCCTCTCTGATCAATCAACACAATGCAAGCAAATCAGATTGCTGGAACAGCTACTTCATCTTGTGCGGATATAATATGCCACTGTATGAAGGTTCAAGTGTCATAACTGGATTATAGTAGACATGCTGCCCTTAGTTAGAAACTGGAATGCGTTATAAAAATTATGTGATTGCTCAATAACATGCAATTTTCCCGTTAGTTGCGTGATCGCTTTGACCACCCCTAGATCCGCACCTGAACAACAAGAAGACATACCAATTGACCTTCTTCTCCAGAGGTATTTGAGTCACTTGACAAGAAATCAAATGCATAAAGGGCAATATCTAAAGTAAAACTCTTGCCAGATCCCCTGGGTGCCGACATAAAAACATCATGACCAGACAAATATGCTTCTACAACTTGCCTCTGATGTACTCTCACTTGGGTATAACCACATTTCTTGGCTCCGTAAGTACTTGCATAGTTGACTTTTTTCATTTTTGATAAATGATCAGCATTGTTTTGCATTATTTAATTTACCATTCGAAAATACACTCTACGCTTTCACCAGACCACTTTCACAATATAACTTACAAGGTAAATAATGTTAATTATTATAAAAATTACAATAGGGATGAGCAGATTGAACGGAAATTAATCGGTAAAACTGATAATCAGCAATCTTTACACAAATCGGTAATCAGCTGATCTTTTCGTTGTAAATAGGCATATATCGGGTTCCAATAAAAATCATTTTGTCTTTTATTTAGATATTTTTTTGAGTCAAGAGAAGTGCCAAGTTTTCAAAGAGATTTTATTTAAAGATAACTCCATATGGTGCATCATGTTTGAGGTTCAAAAATTTATGTATGAACAGTTGCTTGTGACTCCTCTTGTATTACATGACATGTCATATCCCGACACCTCACAACATTTGCACCTTATTGCGAGCTTCTGTTAAGTAATTGTGCTGTCAAAACAACGTTTAAAAACGTTACAACTAGCATGTTTGTCATCTAAAATTCGATGTCTTTAAGAGTGCTCCAACTTCCAGTTTTCACTCTGTGATTTATACAGTTTGCGAGCATTAATTTAGTTGTAACACTTTGCAACGAGTAAAATATTTTCGATTTGATATTTCTCACTTTTTATCAACCAAAGCCAGCCAAGAATTTTTTATTCAAACAAAAATCATATATACGCTTTCAAAACTGCAGAAATCATGCCATCAAAACTATAAGTTACACCCTCAAAAACATCATGTTTCAGATGGCAAACATGCTAGTTGTAACTTTATCAAACTTTGTTTTGATGGTGTGGCAAACGGAAGCTTGAAAATGCCAAGTGGATGTAAAGTTTGTACTACTGCCACAGAGTATCAGTTGTTCAGTTGTTGCTAGATTTTTATCAATACTATGGCTCAGTTAATGTGAAGTGAAGTTTGGAAATATTTCAAAATTTTTCAAAACAATGAAGCAAAGGTAGCTTGCTTAGTTTGCAAAGAAAAGGGAATAAGAGAAAAAACTCCACAGGGTGGGAAGTCAACAAAGACATTTAACACAAACTTGTGAAACCATTCACAAAAGCATCCAATGCAGTTTAAGGAGTTAGAGGCAAAGGAAAAAAACATCAAAAAGTTAGAGAAGGAAAAAGCTACGAGTGAAGAGCGTCAAGGACCCACATCAACTCTAAAGAAGCAGATGGAAAAAAAACTGTCAGTTCAGGAGAGCTTTTAAATCATACAGTTAAAGGAAATTAGTAGTCCACAAGCTAAGAAAATTACCCAACTCATTGCTGAAATGATGGTACTAGACAACCAACCTTTTCTCACGGCAGAAGACATCGACTTTCTGCATTTAACGGGCCATTTGGCCCCACGTTATAAAGTCCCTAAGCCGTTTTCACTTCAGCGACAAGGTCATACCTAGCATGATTACAAGAGTGGAAAATACTGTAAAAGTGCTAATTGCCGATTGTGAGTGGCTGTCTTTCACATCAGACATATGGACTTGCCAACATACTAACGATTCATACATCAGCATGACATCTCACTGGATCAATGAGAATGATCCAAAACTCCCAAGAAAACTAAGCAGTACTGCACTCAAACGTTTTCCCAGGAAGTTATACAGCGAAGAACATGGCCAAAAAATTTACGTTCATGTTGGAAAAGTGGAAGATTTCAACTGATCGATGCCACATGACTATCGCTGATAATGCAGCAAACATCACAAAAGGTGTCAGCTTAGCTGGATTAACAAGCAGTTTGTGCTTTATCCATACCATCCAACTGACCATAAATGATGCTACATTTTCGCAGAGAGTTGTCACGGACATAATCATGAGAATCAATCACATTGTTGGACATTTCAACCACTCATCACTGGCTTGCAACCGATTTAAAGAAATTCAAAAAGAATTTAGTCTTCCACAGAAAGAGTTAATTCAAGATGTGGCCACTAGGTATGTAAAACTTTACATTAGTATCACGCTCCTAACTAAGCTAATAATGTCATATTGTCATTGCATGGCTGTTTAGGCGAATGTACGTCTCTAAAGCGAAGGTACTTGTTTTCATAGTTGTATCATCTGTTTGTGTCAGAGTATGCCTCTTGCTTTTTATTAAATTTAGTTAAAGATAATTTTTATTTCTTTAGGTGGAACTCCACATTTTATTTGCTAGAATGTCTGTTGAAAATGAAGCATGCCATAGTGTTGTATTTGACCAAAAACAGTCTCTCTGCATCGTGCACCAAAGGCAAAACGATCGGGAAACATCCACGGTCCATTTTTCTTCAGCAATTTAGTTCCTCTCGTAACTCATCAAAAACACACTTCAACAACACATTCAATACGTTGGAATCGAGAAACAACAGCCACTTTTCTGGACTTCCCTTATGTTCAATATGACAGCCACGAATCAAAGCAGCAATATGGCAACAGATTTTTAGCCACGAAATAGAGTACACGCAATGATTGCTTGTTAACTCAGGCAAATCAGGCACGTTGTGATATAAAAGTTCTTTCCAGTACAATTCCCGAAACCCCTCTAATTCATCGCAAACCCAATTAATGTTAACCAAATCATCACCTTTACTAATGGCCAAAAAGAATTTGGCTCAAAATAAACTCACTATCTTTTTCACCCCTTGTCTTGTAACCGAATTCATTTTTATATTTTTTACAACAAAACTTTTCACCTCGAAAATCCAAATCCAACTAACAATCAACCACATGAAAACGGAAATTTATAATTTCAAAATGTAATCGCATTTGTCAATCAACTCGGATTTTTATTTTATTTTGCGAAAAGAAAATTCGCTTTACACCCATTATCTGTCAATCAACTCGGATTTTAATTTTATTTTGCGAAAAGAAAATTCGCTTTACACACATTATCTGTCAATCAACTCGGATTTTAATTTTATTTACCGAAAAGAAAATTCACTTTATACGCGTTATCTGTAAAAACAATAAGTTGGCATCCCTTGAATTTTAAGACAGGAAATTCATGTCAATCGTGGCATTTTTTGGATTTAAAAAGGGTAATTTCATGCCATTTTAATTTTCAAAAACAATAAGTTGGCGTCACTTCGATTTTCACACAGGAAATTCATGTCAGTCACGACATTTAGAATTAATATATGAAAATTATTCGAACCGACACTATAAAAATGATTTTAAAAGCAAAAAATCAGTCAGTCAAAATCCAAAAGCGATGGAAAAACCTACCAAGAAAAATTGGAAGCTAAAATTCCTAACAAGTGTAAAAGACGACGAATCCAGCAAATTCGAAGACTTTTGGGAATTTAAAAAAAATTTTAATAACGATCCCACATTTGAACAATTGTTAAGATATTGGAGGGACTATTCAATTTCCTCCTCCGACGATGACGAAGATGACGAAGAAGATGATGATGCAGAAGATTCCATCAATAAGGTAAACATATTGTTCTCGATTTTTTTCAAAAATAATAAAATAAGCCTTTTATTTTATCCTTCTTCTTTTAGAACAATGAAATAACTCACTTAATTAACGAGACATTACTCTCCAATGAACTCCCAAATTTCCAACAAACATTAATGCCCACCCCAAACTTTATACCACGGCAACCTATATCCTCCACATCAAACTTTCTACCACTGCAACCTATATCCTCCGCCTCAAGCTTTGAACCACCGCAACCCATATCCTCCACGTCAAACTTTGCGCCACCGCAACCCATATCCTCCACCTCAAACTTTCCACCACTGCCGCAACCCATATCCTCCACCTCAAACTTTCCACAACAACCTATACCTTCGTCCTCAAATGGTAAAAACATAGAAATTATGAAAAATTTAGAAGAAAAAAAGAAACAAGAATTTAAAAAAAGAGGTAGACCTAAAAAAAGTAAAACACTATTAAAAACATATC
Organism: Phenganax subtilis; assembly: GCA_025434845.1. Classification (NCBI taxonomy): domain Eukaryota; kingdom Metazoa; phylum Cnidaria; class Anthozoa; order Malacalcyonacea; family Clavulariidae; genus Phenganax; species Phenganax subtilis. The sequence goes on along the minus strand of JAOBYK010366017.1, from coordinate 1,681 downwards.
ACACCACACCCGAACCGTATAAAGAAAAACTATTCACAAGAAAATTAAGCTTTTTAGGAAAACATACAGATATTTTTACTTCTTGTCCGAACAACATAAGTTGTAGCTCAGAAGAAAGGTATATTTGTTTGTAAAACTTTCTGAAAGATATAAAAAAAAGTTAGTAGGAATAAAAAGAAAAAAAGATAAAATCGACGAAATTATAGAAATAGAAAAGGCCATTATAAAATACTGAAATTAACGTATGTAAATTTTATTTCAATTTTTTTGTCTATTTTTTCACTTTTTCTCAAAACAGCAATAAAAATCATTACAACAATGAACATATTTTTTCAAAGTATTTCCATATTCTGCTCCATTTACCCCAATCATACAATATAGTATATCTAGTTTATGTAGATTTATCCATTCCTTAAACAACCAGTTTTACGATTGAAAAATTTCAACTCCGTCCTTGACGATTATCTTATTGCAATAACCAGCAGACATTTCATCGTCACCGCTTTCGAACCAATCTTTGAATTGAAGCCTCTTGAAAATTTCTCGACATACATCAAGCTCATCAGAAACGACTGTTTTACTCAACCAGTTCATTTCTCCGAAATCGGGAAAATAACGCATCAATTTATGTGTAATTTTTGGCTTGACACTTATGATAATAACATAAAATTTCCGATTAGTTAAATTAATCTTTACCAACGATGAGTCATTCTTAAAAAATTCAATGTCCACAGAATGCATGTTGCAAACCAAATGAAATACTTCAGAAACATTTGACGACAACAAGCATACTTCGAAAACCTTTTTAAATACCCTTGAATACGCCATTCTTTCATTACCACATTTAATTAAAAAAAAAACAAAATTCTTGTCACTTTGATTTTTTTAAAAAAATTCTCACCAAATTTTTTACATGCCCATTTTTCGGAATAAAATAAAAGTATAAATAAAACTTTATAACCAGTACGAATTCATCTTAGTCGCGATCATGGAATCATATGAATCTCTACAGGATTTATACCATGTCATAAACCAATGCGAAAAAAAGCAAGAATTGCATGATATTCTTGAAACGTACCCAGACCTGTTAGAATTAAAAGAAGAACTTCGAACAACAGAAGCCCAATTCTACGAAGATTATTTGCAGTACAGAAGCATAGATAGGATGTACATGAATGACAACATTGGTATCGAATCCGTGATCATTATGCTTGAAAAAAAAAACACCAGAAATAAAACGGTTCGCCAGACTCATGCATTTTTCAAATTGTACGCCACTAAACTTATCGAACAAGATTCTTCGCTAATTCACTAATTCGTTCCTTGAGACGATACGATCAGTCGAATTATAAAAGCCGTGTACAAAGGACACCACCTGGAGCAAATCGAAAAAGCAACCGAGAAGGAAAAAACACACTGCGAAGACAACGAGCAAGAAGCAAGTAAGACAAAACAGCAAGAAAATGACGTTGAGGACACAACAAGCAAAACTTGAATGGTTTCAAGATAAAATTATTGCTGTGATTGTACTTTAAGGCAAAATATTCACCGGCAAAAGTCAGTTAAAATTTCATTCGCTTTTATATGCTTATGTCATTTGTATCAAACTACTTCATGTAAGATTGCAAGAAATACAATTGAAAAAATTGAGGGATTTTCAATGAGTAACACATGGTCGACC
>JAOBYK010365906.1:0-16673 GCA_025434845.1 Phenganax subtilis | reverse complement strand
GGCCTCTATTTCAAACATGCGATGGTCAGCCTGTGCCACGCAAACTTTTCACTGACCATTTATCACTCATTTTTCGCGCATGTGGTCTCGATTCATCTAAATATAAGGGTCACAGTTTTCGTATTGGTGCAGCTACATTCGCTGCAGAATGTGGTTTTTCTGATACCCAAATCCATTTGATGGGCCGGTGGAAATCTAATGCCTTTCGCAAGTATATTCGTAGTCCCAGTCTCGGATAAATCCACTGTGGCACAGTTGTAGACCGGGTTGAGGGGTTGGTCGGCGATAGCTGCATTCATAATTACCTAACTTTCCCATTCCACAATGTCTTAGTTTTTACGTCTCTGCAGGGGCGAGACTTGCATATTGTTAATTTCACTTAATTGCATGCTAGTGTTCATACGGTTTAATAGTCTACTGCGACGCTGATGCAGGGGCAAGGCTAGCAGGACGCTCCAAACTTATTCAGGTAGGTATATTATTCCATAAAGTACGGTGGTGCATGTCAATACAGGGGTACGACTTGTCCGTTGTTCAACTCTGTGCAATTTATGCTCACTTTTAAGGTTGACGTGTATACTTAAATCAGCTTAAGGTCTACTGCAGCGATGGGATTGTAGGTAATTTTTCTGGCAATTCCTCTTCATGATGGGGTGGGGTATGTCTCCTTTACCCAAGGCGACTGGTGGCGTTTGAATCAGCCCCACCTTTTCTGTGTGAACGTTAAAAGTACTTTGATTAATATTATGTAATATTCTAAAATACCAATAGTTTTGTTAATGATTACAAAAAATAAACCGGCATGTGCGTTGCCTTGGTAACGCACATAGCCATAATTATTCCAATATGGAAGTGAGTGAATTTATTGCGTTACATTTCAAGACCACAGAAAACCGAGCTCATCATGAGGAGGAATTTGCCAGGTTAACAGGATGAAGGGAAGCGATAAATTATATCTTTCCTTATGTGATTAGGACAACTTATGTGATTAGGACAACTTGTCCTACTTCTTTATCTAAATAAGTTAGTTTTCTAATGAATATTTTTCCTTATATTGTTCTGGTGTGTAATTAAATTAGTTTACTAAGGTTTTATTTTGCCAGGTCTACCTCTTCATCTCTTTGTCCCTTTGTCTTTCTGTTCTTCTAATTGTTTTATAGTTTCCATATTTTTACCTGTTGATACAGGTTGTGGTTGTAAATTTGATGGCATAGGTTGTGGTTATTGTTGCTGGAAATTTATTGATTGTGGTTGTAAGGGAAAACTTAAGGAGGATATAGGTTGTGGTTGTAAGAGAAAACTTGAGGAGGATATAGGTTGCAGATAAAAACTTGAGGAGGAAGACATAAACGGTTGCATTTGTGAGGCATTTTAAAATCAAATGCTATGAATGACATGAATTTCCTGTCGTAAAATAAGAGTAACATGAATTTCCCATTTTAAAATCAAAGTGACCTGAACTTCTTGTTTTTAATATCAAAATGCCATGAAATTAGCCTTTTTAAATTCAAAATGCTATGAGTGACATGAATTTCCTGTTTTAAAATCAAAGTGACATGAATTCTTGTTTTTAAAATCAAAATGCCATGAATTTAGCCTTTTTAAGTTCAAAATGTTATGAGTGACATTAATTTCTCATCTTAAAATCAAAGTGACATGAATTCTTTTTTTCAAAATCAAAATGCCATGAAATTAGCCTTTTTGAATTCAAAATGCTATGAATGACATGAGTTTCCCATCTTAAAATTAAAGTGACATGAATTGTTGTTTCAAAAATCAAAATGCCATGAAATTAGCCTTTTTAAATTCAATATGATATGAATGCCATGAATTTCCCTCTTAAAAATTAAAATCCCATAATTTTCTTCTTAAATATGAAAATCCTATGAATTATCCTCTTAAAAATCAAAATCCCATGAATTGTCCTCTTAAAAATCAAAATCCCATGAATTAGCCTCTTAAAAAGCAAAACCCCATGAATTGTCCTCTTAAAAATTAAATCCCATGAATTATCCTCTTTAAAATCAAAATGCAAAGAACTTTCCCATTTTAAAATCAGTTTAAATTAGCATTACAATGGTATGAATTTCTTTTTGAAAAATAAAATGCTGGGATTTTATATTTTTCAAATAAAAATCCAAAATGATTGACATTTTACAAGTGTAAGCAAATCATGATGGGGTAAAAAATTAGCATTACAATGGTATGAATTTCTTTTCGAAAAATAAAATGTTGGGGATTTTATTATTCAAACTAAAAATCCAAGATGATTGACATTTTTTAACGATGATGTAATTAAATTTTGAAAATATAAATTCCCCTTTGTGTGTGGCTGATTGTTAGTTGGATTTTGATTTTCAAGGTGAAAAGTTTTTTTGTAAAAAAAAATGAATTCAAGTACAGGAAAAGAAAGAAGAGATAGTGAATTTGTTTCAGGCCAAATTTTTGTTGGCTATAAGTTAGGGTGATCAATTGGTTAATATTGATTGGGTTCATGAGGAATTCAAAGGCTTTCGCGAGAAATATTGGAAAAGACTTTTGTACCATAATTTGCCACATTAGCCAGACTGTAAGATCAACCATTGCATATACAGTATTTCGTGGCTAAAAATCTGTTGTCATGTTGCTGCTTTAATTAGAGGCTGTCATCTTGAACATAAAGGAGCTCCAGAAAAGTGGATATTATTTCTTGATTCAAAAGCATTGGATGGATTGTTGGAGAGCGTTTTTAAAGAATTACAAGAAGAAGTGATGTATTGAAAATGGAACCTAAATGTTTTCCAATCGTTTTGACTTTGGTACATGATGCAGAGAGACTTGTAGTGCATGCGTTTGCATTTGATGATCAAGAAAATAAGATTTACAAACATTTTATCAATATGAACGCTTTTATTAGACCAAGTGGACTTGATATAGTTTATGTTAATAGAATGTTTCATGATATTCAATATTTGATATTTGTTGAACATTGTTTGGTTTTTAAAAAACACAAGGAACAAGCAGTAGCAAAAATGTTGAGGAAATTTGTTGCTGTTTCAAACTAAAAACATATAAATTTTGAGATCATTTTCTACATGTTTCCAATAGAAATAGATAGGGGTTGGTATAAGAAACCCGTGATTGAAATAAAAGAAGTGGGTTGTGATTGCGAGGATAATGAGGTTTTGCAGTTTATTCATTTAGAAGCTGATTTGCTGTACATACTGAAATATTTCGAAGATGATTTTTTACCAAAATTGCAAAATATATTTTGGGCTAGAGAAGAAAAAGGTAAATATGATTTATGAGATGCCGTTTTAGATTTTATAGATACAATTAGTCAAACATGGTATTGTGAGGGATATTTTCAAAATTCACGATTTGTATTTTTAATGTTATATTTTTGAACTTATCAAAAAAAATACTGGATGAAATAAACGAGTATTGTTGTTGTGATGATAACCTATTATGTTGTTGTCAAAGTTGTGAAAATGTACTTCAATAATATATGTAAATAATTTTTTTAAAAAAATAAATGTTTGTTAATATAATATCGTTTTGTTTTTTTCATTTGCAAAAATGAATGTGAAAAAGAGGATTGCCTCAACATTTTGTAGAATTTATTATGTGAATGAAAATGACGATAGAATCATAACAAGAGGTGGTAGGAAATACACTGTGCCAATGTCTTTACATAATGGTGGCTTACCTATTAAAAGAACAAGTAATGATACGAAAGTAGCTAAAAATCAGGATGGTTACCAATTATATTCCATTTTATACAACAAAATCATGATAAGCGAAAAATAGTTCATAAAATATATTGTTCTATAGACCCACATTATTATTCAACAGAAAGAAGATTGGGTCCGCAGTTTAGTATATTGAAAGTAAAAAATCAATGTTGAGTTTAGATATGGAAAGTGACGATTTAGTTAAACAACAAGGTGTTAGTATGGATGGTTATAAATTAAAAGATAAGACGTTATGGTGTGATGATCAAATATGTGTGGGCAAAAGCCATATTTTTTCTTGCATAATTCCTTTTAATAATAAAGAGCAATTTTTTTATGTTTATGATAGTTCAAATTATAATGTGGCTAGCGATGGAGATTTAATATTAATACATAAGATTGAAAGACCTTTTTATAGTACTACATCTTACACTTGTTTTAGTATACGAACAGAATATAGTTATTAGTATGAAATAAAATTATGCCATTTTTCGGTTTTTTGATGGTGATAATTACGATGAAATACAAAATCGATTGAAAATATCATTTAGTGAAAAGTTTTTATTTTTTGAATGTAATAACGACTTTTGTGGATGTCATAAAGAGTGCATTTCTAATCATTGTCATTTGGACTTGTTTTGTGAAAAAATAACAACAAGAAATTTAAGATATTTAATGCGAGGACGACGTGTCAACATCTTTGATTCTAGAGAAATATATTTGGATGAATTATTCTCTTGGAAAGATATTATTTTTGAAAAGAATAATGTAGATGACAATTTCGTTTTTAAAAATAAAATTAAAAAAAAGTACATAAGCCACTGAACTTAGAACTTTAACATATTGTTTTCATCATATCGGATGTCGAACGTGTAGCTTACGAAAAACAAAACGGTAGTTGATACACTAAAATTTTTGCCAGTACTGCTGACAACAAACACAACGTTGTTTGGTATAATAGAACTAAAAAAAAAATTAACCTCAGTACGGCTTTTAAGGTTGGAAAACTTAATGCTGTATGTGCCACTCAATCAATGAGTGTAACTTGTGATGAATTTGACGGTTTTTTAAAATATTTTGAAAATCTCAAGAAAATGTGGAAAGCAAATTCTTTAAAAGATGAGATATACTGGGTAATAACTGAAGGTAAAAATTGGAAAAATCAAAATACACATTTAGTTCCTCAAAAAGGAAATATGCCTGGTGTTTATGAATTTCCTCGTGAAGTAGGAACGGAAACCTAGGAGTCGAGTGACAAAGAAGAAGTATTTCCAGATGCTCAAGATCCGAATCCTGATGTAATTCCTATGAAAGTTATGCAGGCCAAAAATTCGATGACATGGTGTGTTGATTACAATGGAACATTGCATATTTCAAAAAAATGGAATTTTACTGAAGCATTTCAATTTTTGAAAGAATTTAAGGAGTCTATTTTAAACATGACAATGGCAACGACCAAGCCTACAACATCCTCGATGAAAAAAAAAAAGGCAATAGTGTGATGTAGGATAATGGATCGTTGTCAAGTAAAAAAAGAAGAAAAAACGACAAAAAGTTTTTGGATGATATAGAGTTACAGACATGTTTATTTAATATATTTAAATATATGAAAAAATCTGGAAAAGTATTAAAGAATGTATTATGTTATATGAAAAAGAAATTGTTGGTGACTTAAAAATCGATATTGCTTGCGATATTTTTCAGAATATAGGTAAGGAGGATTTACACCGAATGTTAAATTTAATATGTTTGTAATAATTTTGTAGGTAATTAAACATAAATGATGAAGTGAAAATGAAAGAATGATCTTGTAGATGTTAATTTGATTATAACAGCTTCTAGACTTTTAAAAGGAGAAACATTTGATGATAAGAAACAGAAACAATCTTTTTCTTTACATGATAAAGCATTTAGAAATTATAAACGTTTACAAATACATGTTGATAAAAAAAATGCACAATGGAGTATTCATAAAGCTGAGTTAAATGATTTTTCAAGATATAATAATTATTGTTATTTGTTGGTGTGTGTTGATGCGGCTGCTCTATATGCTTTTGTAAAATTGTTAAAGAATAAAACTAGTAAAAATGTGAAAATAAAATTTGCAGAGATATTGTTAGAAAATAAAGAAATTCCCAAGAAAATTCAATGTGACAAGGGAACTTAATTTGAAAAAATTCGTAATGAATTGGGTCGAAATAATGGTTTCGTTGTATTTCATACGTATAATAGAGAGGTGAAGGCAAATCGGGCAGAACGATTCATTCAAACAATCAAACTTATGATTCGTCGTACTTTGACCGTTTTAAGTAGAAGTAGATGCGTACGATATTTGCCGTCTATTGTAGAGCCATATAATGAATCTCCTAATCATAGAATTTTCGGTCTTTCCCCAAAGGATGTTTATATCAATGGAAAACATATTAGTGAGAAAAAAAATTAAGAAAATATTGAATTTTTCCCTGCCTATTATAAAATTATTAAAAAAAGGAGATAAAGTGCAAATTTCCAGAGCTAAAACATATATTTGAAAAATCTAGTTTGAGAAGATGGAAAAATGAGATATTTAAAATTCATAAAGTTTATATAACTAACCCTGCTACCTATTTGATTAAAGACGATGATGATGAGATTATAAAAGGTATATTTTACAGAGAAGAATTGAAGCAAATTTAATTAACATGAACGTCACGTTTATGAGTAATTGTCAGAATAAAATCGGAGGTACGAATTACACTGATTTTACGACGACATTCTGTACCTATCAATTGTGAAACTAAAGCAGGTTACATTAGCATATTGAGGGCATCTTATCCGTTAACAACTCGAAATATTCTACCCGATGAATGTTGGTTTACTCTTGAATATACATATGACTATTTTAGAAAAATAAATTAAGATCAACCTCAATTTACGTTGAAAGTAAATAAATTTGTGATTCCAGATGGTATTTATACGGTAGAGGATTTGGTTTATTACATGCATGCTTGTTCAAACCCATATGATATTTCGGTGGAATTGTCTGAATTTGGAAATATTATATTTCATTTTAATGCCGATAAAACATATTTGTATAAGGAACTGAATAGAAAGACGTTTAGTATGGAATAAAACGGCGGTGAAACTTCTGCAAAAATAACATTTTCAAAAAAATTAGCGTATATGGTGGGTTTAGATAATAGTGATATAATTGATGCCTACATTAATACAAATGTGAATTATACGAACCCAAAAACGAAAAAGGAAGGAGATAAGGACATTTTTACGACGGAAAAGATTACGCCCTATTTACCTGGCATTACAGATAGTGAAAATCATATTTTAATTTATTGCAATCAAGTAGAAAGATATATAGTTGGCGATTTGTATTCGAAATTATTAACAACTGCACCCATGCAAATCAAAGGACAAGGAAGTGGTGAAACATTCATATACGAACCCGTAATTATTAGAAGAAAATAAATGAAGGCGTCATATCGGATTTTCATATCCCATTATATAATTCACAAAATGAACTGATTAACTTTGAGTCTGGTGTGCTATCTTTCGAATGCAGAATTGAGTATGATAGACGTAAAATTAATCGTGAGTGACAATCAATTAAAAGTTTAAAATTGGGATGTTCTTTATCTATTTTCGATTTTCAAAACTAAGAAGTTAAGTAGAAGGAAAATTTTTTAAAAAATCGAATAAATATCATGTGTAAATAAACAATGTTCATTTACATTATATTTTTGTAAAAAAATTAACTTTGGTCAATTTGCAATTTTGAATATTTGGGTTACGATCGACGACGGTATTTTACATCATGATAAAGATGTTGCGTGCAATGCAGATCTACAATACATATTATTGAAAAATATTTGCTTTTTATTTCAATGAAAAAAAAAATTGAGTTTACAAAATATGGATAGGTAATTCTTACCAAATTATTTAATTAATAATAAAAAATACTGGCAATAATGTTTTCTTTTGGTTAATATGCAATGCAAGTTTATATATGTTAAATGAAAAAATACAATTTAGTTTACGATTACGGTTCAAAGATGAACAAAGCATATGATGTAGACTTTTTAAAAAATTATTAAAAGGCGAATGCCCAGTGTACAGATATAAAAATTACAAATTTAATTGGTTGTAATTATAAGCAGTCCATTTTTGAAAAGGCTAGAGAAGAGAGTATAGCTCCCCCTCAAAATTTGAATCAGCTTTCTGATTCGAAAGAATAATCTACCCTCGGATCCCATTCTAAGTAAGAAACGAAAACGTAGTGCTAGTGGTGGAAAATCACTTGATCCATGTGTTTTAAAACTTATTGGGAATGCCTAGGGGTAGACGTAGAAGGAGAAGAAGACAAAGAGGTGGTTTTAGCTTAAAATCACTTTTAAGAAAAGGAGCACCACTTGTTAAGCAAGCATTAGGAAAAGGAATATCGATCGGATTAAATTTAGCAAATCCATTAGCAGCGAAATATTTAAGTTAAGAAATAAAAGGCCCCCAAAGTACCAATACCCCATTAGCATTACCACCGCATGAAGAAAGCGACAAAATAATGTTGAAAAACATGATGGTCGCCGAATAACTATAATGTAACGGCAACTGATTATATGTTTTATCATAGCGCGAACGAGTACGGTCTTTATAAGATGGACGAGGCTGTTTTTCATGCTAAAAAAGATATCGTTACAACCAAAAATACTGCTAATCGACAGGCAGAAAATGCAATTGCCTGCATACAGCCTAGTCCTTTGCGAACCATGTGGAATCAAATTAATGTGTTCGAAATCAATAAATGCTAAACACATCTAATAATTCCGAGAATTACATAGGTTATGTTCATCATTTAATGGGCAAACTTCCCAATCAATATCTTAAAACAGCTGAAATTACTGCTGCATATCATAACACACCAACTGCTACAGATGCAGATGAATCCGATAGCGTTGCTCGTTTACATTATCTGACACATGATGACTGTATTAACCACGGTGCTGCGAAACGATTGAAATTGATAACACACAATTTGAATGCATAGACATTTTTGAGAGAAATTGTTTTAATGAAACTGGAAAAGGAAGTATTTTTCCCACTGATTTTGAATCAAAAATTCTGCTGCTAAAAACAAATATTTGTTTGGTACTGGAGCAACGTGTGGAGCTTCCGATATTACGTTGAAAGATTTTCAGCTGATAATTCCCGTGTTTAAACCCAGACAACAATTAGTCGCAGCCATTAACAATATGATGATAAAAGAGAATTGAGAAATTGCAAAATACGCGTTTCACTACAAGGCTGTGTCGTACCCCATGACTGACGGAACACAGTACATAAAATTTAATAATATATTCAACAAATCAAGACCAACACGTCCTTATACCATATTATTTACACAGGCAAGATATAATGGTGCTTATAATTGTAATTTCTTTCGATTTAAATCGGTGGCTTTTTCTCGATTTGAAGTTCATATAAAGGAAGGAATTGTTTATCCCGTTTATAAGGGTTTAACTCATTGGCAACAGCACTAATTGGTCCTATTTTCTTCAAACTGTTTTTAAATGCAATTTCCATTGCAAATACGGCCTCAATCTTCCTATAACTACAATCATTCAAAAACTTATAAAATTATCTTTTGATAGACCTCTATTGTTTGGCGTCAAATATAGTTTTTCCACTTGAAGATTGTATTTGAAGTTTCATATTACAGTCAGCCGATGCGAAAGTTTTAAAAATATCACCAAAATTTACAAAGAAATATCAAACTTTTGCCTTAGCACTTTCTGATAAGTTTTTTAGTTTACATTACCAGGATTATTTTGGTGTGATTATTATCTAAAATACTCTAAGAGAAGTATTTCTAATGATTTTTTGAAAATCGGTAAATTTTTATGATTTTCTAAATTTTCCACCTCATTATATATTCAATCTTGGAAAAGATGGAAACTCTGCGCATGTTTTACGCCTAGAGGACAAAAATTCACCATGTTGATGACAATTTTTGTGCTAATCCATTCCTGGGGTTTATTCTCCCCTGGGGGGCGCAGTTCCAAGATATAAGCTCTGAAGCGCGTTTGAAAGTTGCCGGCTGCTCATGATAATTGGATAAACATGGCTGACACATATGAGATTACATGAATGCTCATAAAATTGGTTCTATTCAATGGATTTTCTTCAAATTTTCACGGTGAATAGTAAAATAAACTGGCTTTATTCTTAGCTAAAGATAAAGAATATAGAGCCGACATGTGAAGTACTTTAAAAAATAATACTATCATAATAGAACTTCCGGTATGTAATTTGAGAACTTTTTGGTGAAATATGATACTTCCGTCGTTGTTTGCCGCTAAAACTATTGCTATGTTTAGTGTATAAAAGCAAAAATATCTTTGCCTTGTAGAGTTTTTATGCTGATTTTAGTGGTACCAGTTTCATAACTATCTGGTGCTTACAACACAAGCTATTAGCGCTTCAAAGTCATCATTCGATTTTGAACGATATTGAGTTAGGCTGTCGCCAATGAGTTAAAAGATGCTTATCTAGCTCTGCAAAAAGTATTGAATCGACAATATCGCGACATACCATTTTCATACGATCAATTTAAAACCGATTATTGTGTGATTACCGTAGATTTGACCGAAAACAAAGATAGTTTTAATAAGGTTTTACCAAATACAACCACCGGCCAAGTGAGCGTTGAATGGGATTTGGTGAATGCAGTAGATGAAGATATGCAAATATTATTTATTGGCGAATTTAGAAATTGCATTAAAGTTGCCTATAATATGGCACCATGAAGAATGTATACATTTTAAAAGATAAAAAATGCCATGTATATATCAACAAAAAATAATTATTTTCACTTATTTTAAATTAGCTTGTTCATTAGTTAAGATGAATTGTATAACTTATATTATTCATAGAAGAAAGTGTAAGAAAAGAAAACGTAGATATCTGAATAAGCCCATTAATTATTTAACCGGTTTACAACGTCCAACTTTACATATACGACCTGTAATATCTAAATATGGATGAAATAAAACAAAAAGAAAATATTTTTGAAGAAGATAATAATAATATTAACAGAGGAGAAAAAGAAGAAATTAAAGACAATGAAGAAACAATAGAGAACGCTAACGACACTAAAATTGACAAATGCGACAAGGATGATGACGACAAAAATGACAAGAAAGACGATGATTATTATTTGGATGTTTATAGTGATGACAGGATTGAATCGTCCTCGTCGGTTTCTGATTCTTCCAATGCTGATTACGAAGCGTGTAATGAAAGTTCTGAAAACGATTTAATGATAAAAAATGTTTTGAGACAGTTGTTAGAATACAATAAGATTAAACAAAAAGAAAATTAAAAAAAAAGAAATAGATTCATACCGTCAATTTGAAATTTTTTATCATTAAGTTTAAAGAAAAGAAATGAAATTTACATGAAAAATATCAATAGTAGATAGAAAAACGGGGATTCTGACACTTTCCATTCTGATGACATCATCAAGCATGCTAAAACTTGTCTATGTCTGAAACTAGGTTTTCAGGTAAAAATATGAACTTGCAAAATTGGCTTGTCAAAGTTTAAAATCTGATCACAGCACATAACAAAATAAAAAACAAAATTTAATTTAATTTGTTTTTTTACATTGAATAAAAATGAAATCAATTTTTATTTTTCATTTATTAAAATGAAATAGAAAATGTTTACTTTAATAAATAAAGGAGTAATGAAGTATTGTAGTAAATACTTAGAATATAAAAATTTGATTGAAAATTATCATTCAGATGATGTTGAGCTGTTAGAATATCTTTAAAAAATTCGAAAAAATGGGTAAATATACCTGAAGATAAAAAGATACAAATTTTAAACAAACTAAAACCAGTTGTTAAAGAGATACTTGATACTAGAACCAAAAATGATATTTTATGAAATAAAAGAAAAATGAAGTATTATACTAAATATTTAGAATATAAAAAATTGATTGAAAATCATTCAGATGATGTTGAGCTGCTAGAAGGTCTTCAAAAAACTTGAAAAAAATGGATAAGTATGACTAAAATTAAAAAGATTATAATTTTAGACAAACTAGAGCCAATTATTGAAGAGATACTTGAGTCTGAAAACAATAATATTCCAATAATAGAACTTAATATATATGGATATAAATATAAAAACTGCTATTATGGGCTGAATATACATGATTTCAAATCTGAATCTGATGGTAAAAATCCAGAATTTATAAAACTTGGAAAAAGTATATTATATGTAAAATGTGTTTGTTTAATTAATAAAATTCAAAATTTGAACCTTCTTTTAATGAATTTGAAGACAAAGCTGCAAAGTCTAGGCTTTTAGAGATTAAGAAAACAAAATTTATAAATGTTTTACATAAAATATCAGATGAAAGAACAGTTTGCTATAAAAGGAATTAAAGATATTGACAGGTACATGAGAAAAAAAGACTTTTGGAATAAAACAATATTTCAGATATTTCAAGATCCAAAAATGGAAAAAACATTTAGTATGATAAACTTCATACCAAGCAGACTAACTAGTATAAAAAAATATAGAACTGGGCATGATTTTTAACATAGTTCTGGTAAAAGTTTATTTGACTATAAAGAAAAAATTTATGAAGACTTTAAAAAAGTAGTAGAGAAATTTCTAAGTCAAGGATGTTATAAAATATTAAAAATTGATTATATCGTATATCTATTATTGAAAAAATATGGGTTTTATTTTCCAAAAAATATGTGTCCAAATTTGAGATTTCCATCGGATGAGTTTATAGACAGTATTTTAAATGATGGAATAACGATAACAAAGGAATGGAAGAAAAAAGCAGACACAAAGTATCAAAATTTACACAGAGCTACTAATAAAATAATTGGTAGACTAAGAGCAAATGGAATTGAATATGATGCTTCTATTATGAACTATATTTCGAAAAAAAATTCTGATCAAACACAACAAGACTTAGAATACTACAAAGAATTAAAACGTGAGAAGAGACTGTTAAAAGACATACAAACTGAGAGAGAAACAGTTAAAAACAACATAATAGAATTATTAGCTTTTGATACAAATAGTGAATCTAGAACAATGGCGGAATTGTTTTATAGAGAAATGACTGGTGAGATATCTCAAACTAAACTTTGTAATAGAGTTTTTACTGAGTCTGATTGTATATTTAAAAACAAAGCTTTAATAAAATATTTGGAGAATTTCTTGATGAATGAATAAAAAAACTTAAATATTAATACTTTGACAGAAAAGGTGTGTTTTATATAATAAATGGACCAACAAAATACTACCAATTTTAAGAGAAGAACTTTTACAATTAGCAGATGCAAAAGAAATCAAACACTCAATAACTTATATTAAAAAAGCATCAGAAAAAACTCTTGAGAATATATACAAAGACTATCAAAGAACACAATTAAATGAAACAAATAAAATGTTGACAGACACAATTATTGGGAAGTTTTCAGACCTAATGCATCATCTTGAAATGATTGACAGCTCTACTGAACTAGGTAAAGAACTTTCAGAAAACAAACCATTCAGACAAGATATAAAATTAATTTTAGAATACATCACACCATGGATTCCTCTAATTGGCATATTAACAGGTGGGATAATTGTAGGAAAACATGTAGTAAACAAAAAAATAACCTATAAACAGAAAAATTGTGATATATATAATAAAGAGGAATGTCAACCAGAATCACAAACAAAACAAAAGAACAATCCAGAGACTTAGGAATTTTAACTGAAATTTCAAACAAAGTAAGGAATTTAAAACTCCAGAGATTAAGACTAGTCTTCATCCATTTAATATGATTATAGTTGGATCTACTTGTTGTGGTAAAACTCACAACTTGTTGAAACTTTTAGAGCAAGATTACATGGGTTATATTGATTATATATCTCTAATTCGTCCAACCTATGAGTGGAATAAAACTTATCAAAATTGGAAATATGACAGTAATGATAGCTTTACAGTTTTAAGTTGTGCTCATCATGATGTAGAGCCCTTCTTGAGACAAATTGTAAACTTTGCCAGTAGCTTAACCCATACATGTAGCGCCAAAATCACGCAACACGTGGACCCCACGCGTGGGAAAACGAGCCCGCCATACATTACACTGCCAAGTATGACATCACTTCCGGTTTGGTTTGAACGGTATAATTGAGAGGATTCCACGCGTGGAAATGACGTCATAGAAAGTAATATTCAAAATGGCGCACAAAATAAGAACGACAAATTTTTATATTTTAAAAAATATATTTTCAAAACTTTGACACAATGAATACTATTCTAAACTTTGATAAAAAGTATAGCAAATGTCTTTACATGAAAATACGATAAGTATAAAAATAACTGTTCAAGAAGTGTTCATTGATTCTCACTTTAATAGTATAGTATATCTTGGTATGTAGAGAAGTCTGAATCGAACTTGAGCTCTTTAAGGAATTCAAGAGTTGTTTCGTAGTTTCGCGCTAAGCTTTCAAAATGTTCTGTCACATATTCATGGTAATCCAGCTTCATGACACAAATAGCTTCGTTGAATTGTTTCCAGACGACTTGATGTTCAATCACTCGCTGTATAGCCTCCAAACCATGCATTATCCATCCTTCTTCTTTCGTCATCATGAGGCAATCGTGTCGTCTTTGACTTGGGTGATCTACTTTGCAGCCGCAACATCTTTCCGTACGAAGTTTTTCAATTTCGCGAGATACTACTTCTGTAAATATGGCATCCATTAGATTACATAAGTTCTTTACCTCCCAAGGTACCACTTCGTCTACTCTTAGTGAACTTGCCCACAATGTTTGCTCGAACGTACTCATTTTAATGTTCTTGTCTTTGATGTTGCGAGTCTTTCAATGAATGCTGCAGATTCTGTAGTCGTAGCTTTTATATGTACGTATGGAGGGAATAAATCACGTATGTACGTGTACATACGAAGTGGATATTGAACGAATGTACGTATATGTTCGTACGTTAGGGTATAAAACCAATAGCACACGGGCGGAGGATGCAATTCATGATGGGAGCTTTAGAGAATGTGGTAGGAATTATTGATATGGACGGATTTGAAATAGATAAAAGGTTCTACTGTAAAGAGCTAGGGTCTTTTGCTTGAGCGACATGCATGTCGACTCGTACTTTTTCGATATGGGTCTGTCCTGGAACGACTTGGATGATAAAATGAAGAGACATTGCCGACATCTCATGCAGAATATTCACTGTCTGCCCTTTGGGGTCCTGCAAGGTGTATTCGCTCACAGGCTACAAGGTTGAGCAGCATCGTGTTGGAATTTTATGAGCAGAACAGAACTGCCGAAACGTCCATATTGGCATACAAAGGGGGCCATTATGAGAGAGATCTTTTTGACCAGCTTGAGTTGCCATGTATAAATTTGGAAGACTATGGATGCCCAAAGGCTGGGAAACTGTTTGGGAAAATGAAATGGATGGAGATGTGCGGACATCACCTGCTGCTAAAAGAGGCTCACAAGCATTGCCCAAAGGTCAAAGTGGAAGCATACAGCCATTGGCTGAAAAACATATAAATCAAAAACTTTTGCATGGAGAACTTATAGCACTTTTATGGTATTTTGTAGTTTTAAAGTTTTGTACAGTTTATTCGTTTAACAATGTTTAATAAATAATTTTCAACATTCATGAAAAAAGTGTTCGACTTGATTGTTATAGCGCATTAAATATCCAAGTTTCTATGCATAAAGGATATACCAAGATCAAAACCCCTGTCTTTTAACATTATTGATATCTCCTGATGCATGTAATCACGTTGACACCCCTATGCTTTCATTTTTGCAATGTTTCCTCTCATCATAGGAGTTCCTAATAACTTCACTTTGCCTTACATGATGTTTGCGCCAGCAAACGTGTGAGAAGATGGCGCCGAGCAGAGCATAAAACAATGTTTTCACCGAAAAAAAAACAACTTTAGGTAGCCGATAGATCTATAACGTGTCTCCCTGAAAATATTTACGGACAGGCAGGCAAAGCGGAGTTCATCGTTGTTTTAAGGAAGCGAGGACCCCATGTTGGCAATTTGTTTTTGAGAGGAATGCTGAAAACTATGAAAAAACAGGATTGATGAGCTTTCGAGCCTAGAATAGTTGCTGGACCCTGGTCAAAACTTTGAAAAAACCCCCGATTCTTTGAAAGCCAACACAGTTACAAAAGAGCACAGATGAATAATGTGCGAACAGAAATATGTGCAAATAAAGTTAGTGAATTAATGAAAATTATACAAATTTAATAACATGCTTTAACTTAAAATATAATTTACAAAGGACATATCCATGGACATATCTAAAATAGTGTTCAGCTCGTCGTCTATACTAAGTATTTGAACATCGTTCATTTCTTCGGCCCTTGTTTCTGGCATGTCTTGAATTTCAAGAGGTGGAGGAGAAGGATACTATGACACATACTCGGTGATCTTTGTAAGTAAGCCTGGCGATCCAGAGCGTCCCACAGGTGAGGCTCTGGATCGCGTTGGCGAACTCATTGATGAATTGAAAGGGGATTACATTACCACGTTTGTGTCGGGGGGTCCAAAGAATTATTCCTATTGTACCAACACCGTTAAAGTCGAAACGAAGATATGTGGCATCACTTTAATTAATTGCACGGCGCGGCAAAAAGTGAATTTTGACGCGATTCGCGAATTGTTGCAACTGTACGCCATGGATCAAGTCAACGATAAAGTGACTGTGGACATTCCGTACAAGATCACCCGAAACAACATGACAAAAAACATTGACACGAAACGAATGAAAAAGGATTATCGTATTGTCTATGATAATCGTGTCATTGTGGACAATTACAAAACCATACCTTATGGTTTTTAAATACATAGTTTTTCTATCGTGTAAAAAGTTTTATAGGGTTAAACAATACAGTCAAGTGT